>CAIGRN010022496.1:0-35636 GCA_903798345.1 Fraxinus anomala
GTTATATTCTTGAAGGTGGATGTGGATGAAGTAAAGGTAGTCCATAGCATTTTTCTTTGTGGCACTTCATTAGAGTCGATTGTATTTTAGCTTTTTCATTGTTCGATTCTGAAGGAGGTTTTCAAGCAGAAGCAAAATAAGTTGCTAATGTAGTAATTTCTTCCAGGATGTTGCTAAAGAGTACAATGTCGAGGCCATGCCCACATTCGTGTTTCTCAAGGATGGGAAAGAAGTGGATAGGCTTGTGGGTGCGAGGAAGGAAGATTTGCAGGCTACAATCACCAAGCACGCTACTGTTACTGCTTGAGGTTGCTTTGTTATGAAGTTCTATGTTTTTTAACATTTGGGCTTGTAATAATCTGCTGTTTGTTAAGATTCTTATTATGACTGTGTAACCTTCGGTGTGATGGTGTATCGTTGTGAAATGTAATAAAATCTTGTAATTTTCTCTTGCGGGGGAAATCTTAGTATATGTTACTATGTGGTTTATTGTGGAGTCGAAAACCATAGTTTTTGCATTTCACTATCTATTTACAGTTCCCCGTACATAACATAGTTTTAGCATGATTGTACTTTCTTGTTTCCCTTTTAGAATTTAAAAAAAAAAAGAAAAATAGAGAGAATCAGAGGTTAAATCCTGTGTATAGTTCACGGCGTTGGAAACTAGGAGTCTCTGTCCGTATCAAAACGACATTCCGATGATGCTTTTAAATGAATCGATTGGTTGAACAGAGATCTCCTTGATGTAATTTTTAGTTTCTACCGGTCTTTGCACTTCTCCAGCACGTTTGAGGTGATGGGTATCTGCAACAAGCCTCGAGTCGGTCAAGTTGTAAAAACAGTACATTACTAAAGTAATTGGTTTAGATCATAACCTTTTAGTTTATATTCTGGATCTGCAAACCACATCTATGATGATTATGGAATGACACAATTGAGAACGACAAGTGACCCATTAGAATGAGGTCATATATCAATCATTGAGTCTTGTCGCTCCCTCGTATAAATAGTTTGGTTTCCATTAAAATAGAATTCTTACACCAAGTGTAATCCAAATTCGACGTCTTTATCTTCATTCGTCATTTTTTTTTCTCCCAATATACTTCATCATTTAATTTGAGCGTCGAAGTTGAATGAATTGTCGAAAGTGTGTACGTAATAATATACACTTGGATGGAAAATGAACTGACATATGTTGATAATTAAATCTCGTTAAATTTAAAGGCCAACATAATATATAAAATTGAACTAAATATTAATACCTATGTACTTTGCGAGTAAATAGAATTGAAGGATTGATATAACTTATTACTAAAGGAAACAAATTAAAATTGCACAAGGAAATTTCCAAATGGGATAAACTCCGACATGGCACAGTATAATGGTCCCATTTGTTGTCGTCTCCAAATCTTGAACGGATTATAATGGCCCTGTACACGTAGCATGATTCATCTTGACACAGGCGATCTCTGCAATTCTTTGTGGCTCAGCAAAATCTTCTACAGATAACTGAAAGCACAAAAAATTTTAGAAAAAGAGAAAAAAAGCTTGAGTATAGTGCTTCCCTGCAAAACCATAACTTCGAAAATTCCAGAAATTTCACTCCCCCGCAAAACCCAAGATTTCTTTCAAAAATGCCCCTCCAAAAATCAGACTCAAAAGTAGACGCGCACCTGAAGAATCTCTGCAATAATGGGCGCCTGCCTCAGTGGAGCCATAGCCTCTTTAGACTTCACAGTCCAATGCGGATCTATGGTAAGGCTCAAAAACTTTGTCGCTCCTGATTGACTTCTGCATTGGCTCCAATTCACTTATGTTATAAGCTGCAAGGCTATGTAAGAAAATTGCGAAAAGAATCAGACCCGTTTGTTGAAACGAAGTTAGTAAATATGTGGCACTCGAAAATGCATTTGAAGTGTTCGATGCTATGAGAGAGAAATTTTACGCGTGGACTACGATAATTAGGGCATGCTCGAGGGAGAGGAAGTGGGGTGAAGCTGTGGAGCTTTTTTATTCGATGACGGGGAGTGATAATATTGTTCCGGATGACTTTTTATTTCCCAAGATTTTACTGGCTTGTGAGAACTGTGGTGATGTGGAGACGGGGAGATTGATTCATGGCATAGTTACTAAATAAAGGATGAATAGCCAAGTTCGCGTGGATAATACAATTCTCGCTGTATACTCAAAATGACGGTGGTTGAATTAAGCAAAGAAGTTTTTTGAAGGAATGAAGGTGAGGGATACAGTTTCTTGGAATGCAATAATCACTGGTTATTGCCACGGCGCGCATATTTTTTGATTTGATGCATGAAGAAGGTGTTGAGGCTGGCTTGGTCACTTGTAATATATTGATTTAGAGTTATAATCGATTGGGGAAGTGTGATATTGCCATGGAACTGATGGAGATGGAGAATTATGGAATCATGCTAGATGTTTTTACTTTGCCTAGTGTGATTTCAGGGTTTGCACAAAATAATAGGATGTTGTAGGCGTTGGAATTGTTCAGCAAGATGATTTTTTCTGGGGTTGGACCAAATGGGTTACACTCATTCTCAGCTTGTCCATCTTTAAAAAATTTAAGAAAGGGAGGGAAATTCATCTGGTTTCAATGAAGGTGGGGTATGGTGAAAATGTTCTATTTGATATGATGATAGAGAAGGGTGTCCATATTTGGAATTTGATGTTCATGGATATTGCCAAGCTGGATATTGTGGTAAAGCCCATGATCTCTTTATGAAAATGTGGGAATCAGAAGTATTACCAAATGTCATTACATGGAATGTGATGATTACATGTTACATTCAAAGTGGAGATGAGGATCATGCTATGGATCTTTTTCAAAGGATGGAGAAGGATGGAGGTATTAAGCGCGACACTGCATCATGGAATGCTCTTATTGCTGGCTACTTGCAGCATGGACAGAAAGATATAGCATTGGGGTATCTTTCGGCATGCAGTCTTTTAATGTAAAACTCAATTCTGTTTACTATTTTGAGCATCTTACCTGCATGTGCAAATTTAATTGCAGCGATTAAGGTGGAAGAGATCCGTGGTTATTACTTCTGAGCTTGCAGTTGCAAATTCCCTAATGAACACTTATTCCAAGTTTGGGGAATATAATTTATTCGAAAGCCATGTTTAATGAAATGTCAAACAAAGACATCATCACCTGGAACACAATTATTGCTGGTTATGTTTTGCACAGTTGTCCATATGATGCAATTCAACTCTTTGAACAGATGGGAAAAGAGGGACGTAGAACAAATAGAGGTACGTTAGCAAGTATTATTTTGGCTTATGGTCAAGCTAAGATTGTTGATGAAGGGAAACGTCTTTTCTCTAGCATGCCTGAGTATTATATCATGTTTTACCTTGTCTAGATCATTATGCAGCCATGGTAAATTTACTTCATTGTTCTGAGATGCCTGCCGAAGCATTTAAGTTCATGGAAGATATGGCCATGGAGCCTGATGTCTCTATCTGATCTGCCTTACTAACTGCATGTTGTACCCATGGAAACGTTAAACTGGCAGTCTATGCTTGGGAGCAGTTGCTTGACCTGGAACCAGAAAATGCCTTGATTCAGAGGGTGGCTTTACAGCTACTTAAAGTGGGATTTCCCAGGAATTTTTGAAAATGAAAAGGTCTGGAAAAAGACACCATCCTAAAGAGTACCTAGGATAAAGCTGGATTGAAGACAGAAACATAGTGCATTCTTTTGTTGCTGGTGATCATCATCAACTAGATGATAAATTTCTACTTTCTTATATAAGGAGCATAGAGGTAAAAGTGAAGGCACCAAAGTACCGTGATAGGCTTAACATTCAGGAAGAAGAGATGGAAGAAACCGGAAGAGTTCATAGTGAAAAACTTGCTTTGGATTTTTCCCTAATCAGATCTCCTCAAAACACCTCAAAAATACGGATTGTCAAGAACCTGAGAATGTGTGAGCACTGCCATACGGTTGCCAAATTGGTCTCTAATACACATGGGTGTGAAATATATCTAAGGGACTCGAATGCATACACCATTTCAGACATGGGATATGTTCTTATGGTAAGTACTGGTAGATAAGACGATCACAAGAATCATCATCCTTGAGGTAATGATGCGTAGTTTTGTACCATCAGAATCTTTAGAGGCTTTTACAGAAATAAATTTCTGCCTTCATAGAATCACATCATTTAGTTACCTGAATGGTGTTTTTTCATTCTTTTCCTTTTTTTTTGTGTGTGTGTGTAATTGACATAAGTTGTCTAAGGATTTAAACACAGTTTTGTACGCCCAAAGTGGGCGAATACAGTTCCTTGTCAAAATGTATTTATCCATCATGTTATATCATTGTTCTGCCTTCTAAAATAAAATATTTCATATTAGTGATTTTATATTTCATTCTTTCAATCCACTTGTTCATCATCCATTTTTTTTGCTTTTACAATTGAAATTGGCAACCAAAAATTTGTATTCATATTTTCAGTTAAATATGCCAAAGACTCGGATTGAAATAATTACGTAAGTGGGAGGGGGTGGGAGTTATGTAGAAAGCAAAGCAGGGAGTGGAATTATTATAATGTTGTTGCCTGGGGAATAACCAGACCCTAGGATTTGTGTGTCTCTTTCTCTCTTGTTCTTTTATTTAACATTTGTTCAAGGGATCAGTTTTTAATATGTAATGGCTGTGCATCATCTGAGTGTGAGCTGTGTGAATGCTATTTTTATCTGTTGCCCCTTTGATGACTGTATAGAAGTTACTATCTACTTGACACTTGCTTTTTAGTGAATGGTCGATCTTGTCAATATACAAATGCATTACTCCCCACGAGTTTCAATGTAGTGGCACCTTAAAGGATGAATAAGACCTAACTGTTAAAATGTCTCTGCTCTTTTGATATTTCTGTCCATTTCATAGTTTTTTCATTGTTCAGAACTCTTCAGTTCTACATTTTTTATAATTTCTTGGTTGCCATTTTTGTGCACAAATTTCTAGCTTTATCATTTTTTATATTTTTTCTCTCTCGATGATAGCTGGCTGTTGAAAGCAATTCAATTCCGGAATGACTATTGCGAACACCGAAATTGCAAACTACCATAAGGATGCCAGTGTATTCATGCATCCTTTAAAAACTTTGTATTAAAAATCTTTTGCCTTCAGAAACTCGTGCCCGTTCTTAAGACTCATCGAATCACAGAGGATGTTATCCCAGCACCTTGTTCACTTATCACTTTCAGTAGCAAGGTGGAAGTTGCACTAGTAGGAAAATGTTGGTTCTGCGTATGACTGAGCACTTTTAACTTTGCATTATACATGCCTGTCAGAGTTCTCTTCTTAGTCCCTAATCGTTATTGTGTTTGACTTTAGACAACTAGTGCTCCTCCTGTCTTTGTTTATATTAACAGCTGTATTCTATTTTTAAATCCTATATCCAATTATGAGCTGTAGAAAACTTCTATGGGAAATTATCAGAAGTAAAAAAGAATATATATCATACCTAATATTATGATTACCTCTAGGGATATTACAAAGTATAATTGTGGTGGAAACCACATCTCATTTGAAGTGAAACAATAGCAATAGATACTTCACCATCCAGAACCTGGAAATGAGCTTATCACTTTCTTGTACAGTACAGCACGGTGTCGTGGTGTTGCTCACATGGCAAATTTAAAGAATTTCGATTGATTTGCCATTTTGGAATATTTGGCTGGCTCCTTGTCTATGTCATCGTTGCCAATACTCATTGGACAATGGAAATCAATGTCATATCTGTCTTCCTTTAGAGCCAGCCCACTGTTATTGCCCTTGTCTTGTCATCCTTTCTAATACTCATTAACTAATGTCAAATCTGCACCTGTTGGTATACTGAGGCTTTTTAAAAAGTTTTTGTGAAAATTCACCTCTTGGGAATCAGATTCCTTTCTTTTGAATGCCTTCCTTCCATAGTGGAACCCCGAAATTCCTTATTCTGCTTTCACCTGGAACTGTTTTAGTATCCCCAGCAAACATATTTATTCCCCCTGCGCAACATGCATTCGTATATATACCTCCCTGCCTTTCTTCAGTCTAAACTCAGAACCATAATTCATCCTTCGGTATCTCTCTCTTGTTGATTCAATGGATCATAACTTCAATTTGGTAAGTGACAATGCATTTGCTAATTATGTGTTATTATGTTGTATGATTGTGTAGTTTAATATTTGTGATTAATCATTGACTAACTATGTGAAAGTAATATGTACAGAGTTTGGATAATTCTGGAAAACACACCATATCTGTCGGGCCATGGGGAGGTCAAGATGGATTTCACTGGGATGATGGAGTGTACTCCACAGTAAGGCAATTGGAGATAGCTCATGGAGCTGGAGTAGACTCAGTTAGGATTGAATATGATAGGAATGGGGCCTCAGTCTGGTCAGAAAAGCATGGTGGCAATGGAGGGGCTAAAACTGACACGGTGAGTTTATAGTCTTGAGAACAACTGATCCATCTATTCATTCCGTGCTTTCACGGTTCAAAATTTGTTCTGTAAATTTTCTAAGTGATTCACCAGTGATGATCATCTAACTGACACTTATTACTCGTCCCATATTCTTGACCACTTTTGTCTATTCCAACTTCGGTGACATGTAATGATTGATTTATTTATTGGTCTAGAGAAATTTGTTCAGAGATGGATTTCCTTTTTTCCTACTTTTATAAAATATTTCAGATCAGAACCATTTTAAATGGCTTAAATTGATGGTTCTCCAGGTCAGGCTCGATTACCCAGATGAGTTCCTAACTTCAATTCATGGACATTATGGTAACTTACAAGCATGGGGAACAGTGTTTGTTCGATCACTTACTTTTGAAAGCAATAAAAGAACATATGGGCCTTATGGCATTGAACAAGGTACTTATTTTACATTTCCAACAAGTGGCAAGATTGTTGGCTTCCATGGAAAGTGTGGCTGGTACCTGGATGCTATTGGTGTTTATTTGGAGTCTATTCATAAACCAATTGCTTCAAATTCTATCGTTCAGTCTCAGTTTTATGGTTTTCATAAGACTGAGAAGTATGAACACACTATGATCCAAGGAAGACTCGGTACAAACTATGACCTCATTGTTGCGGTTAGAAACAAGGATGATTTCAACAATTCTCTAGCAAATCACCTCTCAAGGCAGACTTCTATTGAGTTCAGCCATGCAGAACCAAAGAATGAGGTGACATGGATCTCTTTTTAATAAAAGTTCTTTAAAGTTTCTTGCACTTTTTCTAAATTTATTCTTACAAAAGTGAACTTTGCTGATAATATATTTCAGATTGCACATGTAAGACCCAACAAAATTGAGAGAGTGCCCTCTAAAAATGTTAAAGGTGTTTTGACATATGGACCCTGGGGTGGTAATGGTGGAAACCTATTTGATGATGGAGTCTACGATGGCATCAGGCAAATTAATTTATCGCGCAATGTAAGAATTGTTTCTTTAAGAGTTTGCTATGAACAAAATGGGCAACCTGTTTGGGGAAGCAAAAATGGAGGCAATGGAGGATTTAAATCGGATAAGGTTGTACATATCAAGAAATACAATTTGAAATTCATCCCATGGCTTATTGCATCAAAATCATTATTGACTCTGGAAATATGTTTTTTCTTTGCAGATTGTGTTTGATTACCCATCAGAAATCTTGACTCACATAACAGGCTACTACGAACCTACAATGATTATGGGCCCTGAAGTCATCAAGTCACTAACTTTTCATACTACGAAGGGAAAATATGGCCCCTATGGAGAAGAAAAAGGGAAGTACTTATCAACCAATTTAAAAGAAAGATCGATGATTGTTGGATTCCATGGAAGGAAGGGATTGTTTATTGATGCAATTGGTGTCCATGTGCTAGAAGGGAAAGATGTTCCTGCATCAAGTCCTCCCTCCAAATTCAGTGACCATAATGCAGTATCACCCACCAAGTCCAAGAACAACATTCCTACGTCAAATTCCGCCTCCATGTCCAACAACCACACTTTATTGTTAAAAAACAAAGCTGGCATTCCTCATTGGTTTTCTAAAGTAGGAAAGCAAGCACAAACGGGAGAGGTACTGTGTAGTAACTTCTTTACGTCTCTGTCTACATTATGTCTCAAATTTTACTCATGGACATTGACATGACGTTACTTTTACAACGTTTATATTGGCATACAATTCCTAAAGCTTGATGAATCTGCTTAGGTCGTCCAACGACTGATGAAAGATCCAGCTCCATATGGACCTGGTCCGTGGGGTGGAGATGGTGGAAAACCCTGGGACGATGGAGTATTCTGTGGGATTAAACAGATCATACTAACAAAAACAGAGGCCATTATCTGTATTGAAATTGAGTATGATCGAAATGGGCAATCTGTTTGGTCAGTAAAACATGGTGGCAATGGTGGACAAGAATCTAATCAGGTACAAGCATCATACCTAATTATCAGTAGTCTTTTATGCAATACACGAGGGATGTATTAGGACACTTGTGGGCATTCTTTACCCATGCATCTTGCAATTCATATGGAGCATGTTAAATGCCCATGCATCTTGCAATTCATATGGAGCATGAATACCATTTAACGAGTATCGCTATCATGAATGTAGAAAATTAACGATTTAACTTGTTATGCCGTGCTAGTAGGAAACTTGTTCAGTGTCTTTATTTCAATCTATTTTTATCACACACTGTTACGGGAGATTTTAATATCACCACCATACCTCGGTGTATTTTTCCAGATAAAGTTGGAATATCCTCATGAAGTATTAACCTGCATAAGTGGATATTATGGTCCTATCAACCAAGACCAAAGAAAAAAAGGCATAAAATCCTTGACATTTTATACAAGTCGAAATAAGTACGGTCCATTTGGTGAAGAGTTGGGTAGTTTTTTCACATCAAATACCAGAGAAGGCATGGTGGTTGGCTTTCATGGGAGGAGCAGCATGTATTTGGATGCAATTGGAGTTCATATGCAATATTATTTAGGAAATAAAAGATCATCTAAGCCCTCATCTCACATGAAAAAATTCTGTTGATTTCATGTTTTGATCCAAATAACACGTTAAACAAGAAAGAAATAATTATGAACATAATACTGCAGTACTTATGTATCATGATACCCCTACTAATGGACTTAGATGTTGTGCTTGATTTTGATCTGATTGCCTATAGAGTTGCATTACTTATTAATGATAGAATTCTATAAAACATGATGCCATGCTTGACTCCAATCTGATTTCAACTTGAAATTTAGCTTAAAACTCCTGGAATGAAGCAATCTCACTAACATGATGTGATTGTTGAAGTATAATTGTTTTAGAGACGTAACAATGAATCGAAATAATTAATGAAAAGAAATTCATGCAATTAATCTCAAATTTCTGATAAATAGAACGAAAATTTGCAGCAGCAGATCCAAACTTTTCTAAAATGTGCGGTAGGACTTATAGACAATGTGTCAAAATATTAGTTAATTGATCGAACGTCAAGTCTTTGACCATGATTTGATCATCTTTTAAAAATGACAAAATAGTAGTCTACATTTTCCAACTTTAAATAATTAAATCACACACAAAAAGAAGAGAAAATAAATAAAAAAGAAAAAGAAATTTCTTCATCTTGCTCATTCATCCCCCATCCACTAACATTCATCTTAATTTCTCCTAGACATGCCAACCCACCTCAAATAATCGTCGCCACCTCTACCACCATTGCCACAACCATGATCACATGAAAACATAAAACATATCCCTCCACCCACCCCATCGTCAAGACCGCCGTTTGTAATTTTACCCATTCTACGTATCAAATCACAATGACCCGACATTAGTTTTACCGTGTTAATAGATAGGTTTTGTTAAGAGCCTTCTTCTAGCACTGGAGCATGTGGTCATTATTGGACTCTTTCCAGTAGTGTATTTGGGCAATTGTTCTTTGTGGATATATGAATGACACGTATACATTTCATCACATCTTCAAGTAATCATGAGAAACAATCATGTTACATGTACATCTCTTTTACATTGTGTCACATGACAAAATATCATTGGACAGTTTAAAAGATATCATTTTTCAAGATTGCTTAAAAACGATAACTTCTCCAACCATTTGCTTTATTTTTTTTTCTTAATAGCAATTCTTGAAATCTAATTCAAGCAAAAAAAAGCAAGAAAAAATATTGAATTATGTTGACCTCAAAAAATGCGCCAACAAAATTTCGACAACCTCCTCTTTACCTACATGTGACCGCTCACTAGAACACCTCGTTAGGAAGCAAAAACTGTCGGTCGAGAAAAATGTTAGGCGACCGTTTGCACTTCGACAAAAAACGAAAGAAAAATAAGTACAAGAAGGGTTTTAAAAAACATACCTTGTGTGAAAATGATTTCACACATATATAGAGATGTGGAAATGGGCCAAGTGGGTTATTGAAATGGGCCCAAATCCAAACCCAAGATGCAATTGTTCAATTAAATATACCCAATCAATTGCCATGTCACGTAATTTTAGGTGTAACAATAATCCCCAAGTTTGAGCCGTACAATCATGTGCGGATTGGACTTTAAAATACAAATTGTCAAGTAGACAAATTCTTACAGATTACCTCAAAAATATGAGTAGCTCTAATAAGTGAGAATTTATGAACTACTTTGAAAATATGCATCGATTCCAAATAGGCGAAAACTTACGAATTGCCTCGAGAATATAAATTGCTCCAACAAGTGAGAACTTACGAATTGCCTCGAAAGATACTGCATGTAATTAGTCAAAATTTTGGCATCATCTATTTTATAATATGGACTAAATCAACTTGTAATTTATTATAATATATCCACTGCACATATACAAAGTAAATTGGAATCCATTTGACCCTTCCAAATACTAATAACGATAGCGTGAATAATATTAAATTAAACTTGTCCAAAATAAAATATGCAAAGAGTCTATAATGTATCATAGCACATCATATGCTGTCGATAATGAAATGAAAATATAGATAATGTGGTATGGGCTGTAATGAAAAGTGTCACAATAATAATGTAATGATACTAAAATCTAGTATCACAATAGTCCACCAAGTCCAGGTATGAATATTCATATAATGTGTAAACTTCTGGATAATAGCTGTGATGAAACTGATACAGAGATGAGACACTGGATTGAAGTAGTTGTGATAAGTTGATGAAGATGCAAGACTTTGAATATAAACAGTTGTGATAAGCTAATGCAAATGCGAGACTCTAAATATATGAGCAGCAGAGGCGATGCTCTGGATGTAAGCATTTATAATAAGCTGATGTAGACACGATACTTTAAATATAAGCAGCTATGATAAATTGATGTAAAGGCGAGATATAAGCAGTTGTGATGGGTTGATGCAGACTGTGAATATATTAGCAGCAGAGGCGATGGGTTGAATATATAAGTAGTAGGGGCAATGCTCCTAATGTAAGTAGCAGATGCGATACTCTGGATGTAAAGAATGTTTTTAAAAACCTTAACCAAATCCCATCTTCCGTCTCTTGTACTTATTTTTCTTTCGTCCGATAGTTGACTTTACCATTAGAGTGCAAACGTTCGCTAGACATTTTTCTCGACCGGCGGCCTTTGCTTTTTAACAGAATGTTCTAGTGTGCGGCCTTTGCTATTTTTTCCTTCCCAATCCTCAATGAAAGTCAAATTAGATAAAGGATAAAGATGGAGAAAAAGATAAAAATGGAGAGAGATTGGGAAAGGGAAAGAGGGACAATGAAGAGAAGGTAGAGAGATGAGAAATGGAAATGGAAATGCAAAAGAAATATAGACGAGTGGGAAATTAAGATGAAGGTCGAAGTGGATGGTGAAGGGTGGGCGAGGAAGATGAAGAAATTTAATTTTCTCCTTGTTTCTTCTCCTCTCTCTCTCTCTCTCTCTCTCTCTCTCTCTCTTTTTAGTTGTTTTAAATTGAAAAATGTAGACTTGCTATTTGACCATTTTTAAAATGGTCAAATTATTGTCAAATGTTTGACTTTTGGTTTACTAACGGATTTTTTGAGGGATAATTGCCATGACGTCCTTTTACTGCATATTTTTGAAAGATTCATAACATATCTGTTACAATTCAAAGGTTTGGGACATTCTCTACAAATTTCTATAAATAGACTTAAGTTAAAGTTGAACTTGTTTAACGGTAGAGAGCCAAATGGAAACGAAAAAATAAATAAATTGAGCATATTGTTTTTCAAACACAAAATATATACTTTGATAACAATTAACTTTTAGGATTTTGTCATTTGTACATTTCAAGGTTGATATCATTATTGACACTTGCCTTGTTGTAAAATCATGATTGTATGATTTTTTTATTTTTTTTAACTGCCAAATGACATTTTGCCATGTGGCAAAGTATAAACCATGATGCAGACAAAGTGTACACTAAGCATGATTGTAACTTTTATACTTGATCTGACTGCCTAAATATGGATTAAACTACTTGTACGTACAAAGTGTACACTTTAATTGGCACCTCTATGTGTCAAAAATTTGATAATTGATTGAAAATATGTTGTCAAAATCAATGTACCAAACTCTGTTAACTCACATGAGTGTAAATCAATGTATCAATTTTTATGTACATGTAACATGGTCTTCTAAATAATTGTATGAAATAAGAACAAAATCCAAGGAACATTTGGTATTAGAGAGAGAAAAAGGTTCATTTGATTATTCTTCACGAGTGGAGATCCGCTGTCCATTTATGCTATTCAATTTGGTGTCCACAAAATTACAAATTGACGCATCATGAAAAATTAAAATTGATGTTAAGGTTGAAAAATTAAAATTGATAACTTTTATTTTCCATGATGCGTCAATCTGCAATTGGATAGGCAACGAATTGAATAGCTAAAATAAACAGCATATCTCAACTCATTCTCCATGCACCAACACCACTAAAAGCAGATGTTTTCTTGCGTTGTGGTATTTGTCTACAAAGTGCCAACATAGGCCAATGTTGTCCCCTACTTTACACACAAAAATATATGAGAGGCGCCTCTGTGGTAAAAAAAATGGTTTTCATCATAAAAGAGAGACAAAAAAAGGATTAATCCTGGTAGATATATGCTATGATAGATGGACAAAAGTAATTGATTGTAACATGACAACCTAAACAAGTTACTAGCCTTTATCAATAAATATACATGATAATTAATGTTACTTTTTGTCAAGATTTTGACTTGATGCTGTTCAATTACAATAGGATTGTATTTGTCTATTTCTCATCGAATAGGATTTTTACTTTCCCTTAGTACTATCTTAGAGGTGAGACCAGAAAATTATTTGTAGTCTTGTCACTAACATACTAGGTGGGTTTTTTAGTATGTAGAATTTTTTGGTGCACTTGGGGGTTTATGGGTTTTGAGGTGGGTTATATAATTGTAACAGTTTTTAATATAACGAAATATATTTGTCTTTGGCAGCCTATGGTTATTCGATTTGGAGGTTTTCACGTGAATCTGTGTTATTTTTCAATCTACTTTTTGTTTTCTAGCTCCTTAATTTTTTCTCTTAACAATATTGATCATGTGTGCAAATTGAGAAATTGTCTCGATGCCCAACACCCTTTTAACATGTCTTTTTCTTTTTTCATTAGAAAGAACAGAACATAGTCAAGACTCAAATAGTAATATGCATTGACGGGTGTTCAATTCTATTTATTTTCTACGTCTATTTGTTTTGATCAATCTAAAATAATCGTCTTAATTCTTATCTTATTACTCTAATTATATATGATTCAAATTACTAATTTTTTTTTATAATTTCCAATCGGAATATCGGTATTTATGAAAAAAACCAATGATTTAAAAATGAAATGGACGTATTGATTACTAAAATCACATAATAATCTTCCTTTTTTTCAATATCTCAAAGAAATAATTGATTTAATTATTGACACGAGGGGGCCCACTGGCACTTTTTCGGATTTCGAAAAAGAAAAAGAGTAAATCTCACCAAATTTTAATGTCCGAATCATAATAGAGTTTTATACTATATGTGTGTTTGCTATGCACCGGCCATTTTTTTTTTTTCTTCTAATAACTGTCTTTCGGGTAAGGTGGAAGTGAAGTTAATTTTTCAAACAAATCAACTATTTTCGATCTCGATCTTCTCACTAACCGAGGAAGATCTGATACTAAACAAAACAAGATACAAGATTTTGTATAATTATGTTTTTTTCCCTATATCATCCACTACAATCCATCTTACCGAACATGAATTTCACTTGCTTTTTATTCTAAACCCTATATCTAGCATAAATTATGTATGCACCATAATTTATGCCTATCCAAATTATTGTTGATGATGCAATGTTTGTGGTACCACACATTAATAAAACATTATAGATGCTCTCCATTTGTTTAACATACATCTTTTTTTGTTAATTTATCCAAATAAATCCAATGTTATTCCATTAGTGAATCATACATGATGTAGTAATGAGTAGATATTGAACAAAAATCAAGATTATCTTCGGCCGAATAGTCTTATAGTGCTAAATCTCGGCGATCTCGAACATCATATATGATTAACTTGTTATGAGATTCTATAGTAAAACAATCATGTTTCGTTTGTCTTCTCGTGGGTACTTAATTATCAAACATCAGATTTTGGTAAGTTATTTTAGCAACTTGGAGCAAATCTTTTCTTTATTTTGAGAAGGGTTCGACTTGAGAGAATCATTTAGAAGTATGCAATCTTGCCAGACCAATTTAAGAAACTTGAATAAGATGGATCCTTGATAGAAACTTATAACTACAAAACTTTGTTTATTACAAAGCATATCTTCCTAGATAACTGCCAACAACCATTTTATCAAACATAAAAAAAAAAGACGAAAGAGAAAGGTACTATGTAGATGACCTCTTCGACTACTAAAATACTCCATTTAAGGGTTTTAAGTGGGGCAAACCACGAACCACACTTCGATTGAGCGAGCCAGCTTGTACTCGGCTTGTTCCACAAGTGAGTGCGAGCCAACTCACTCTATTTAGTACCCCTACCCCACCCGTTTGGCACCATGAATTCTCATATTTTAGACCATATGATTCCCAATTTTTTGAACATAAGTAATTATATACTATTTTTTCCATAACTTATTTTAGTGCTCCCTATTGGTGACAACATTCATTATAAAAATTGATTAAAACGACATAGATCTATATGGTGGGCTACAATGTTTATTAAAAAATCCAAGGGGGAAAACTGGTGATTCTACTACATTCACCTCCAATTGTTCTTTGTTTTTATTAGGGTTTCATCATGAAGTAGTATCATGTGATTAATGGGGGACAAACTTTACATTAGCTACCTCGTGCTTTTTGGAAATATGACAATTAGGTATCATGAAATGTCTAGAAAAATAAAATTTAATAATTTGGATTAATCAATCTTATTTTAGTTAATAAATTGTATATGACACATATAATAATGCTTGATTATTATATTATGCAAGTGGCTCTTCCTTTGATTGGTTGAAAATGTGTGTATAGTTTTTTCTTGAGAATATATTGTTTGGAGAGAGTCATATAAGATACATGAAATTATCTCGATCTTTGTATAGTTAAATGTATACCGTAGAATATGACACTATTCACCAAATTATAAAGCAGTAAAAACGCGTCACAGTGGAAAAATTGACACCAATTTTTTCAAGGAAAACTATCCTGAAATATTGTGATAAAAAAATTATTGGATAAATATAGTTATTTTAAAATTAAATAAATGTAAATTAGAATAAGAATAATATAGGACACCAAAATGTGCCTTGTTATTGCCAACATATCAAATGCATGAGGTTCCACAAATTTATAAGCTATTTCCTGGAGTTGTCGTCAAAATTAATATAATAGCATGCAAAAATATTAGAAGATAGATTTAATTGATTTAATTTTTTTTCCTTCAATCATCTAAGCACAAGACTATTTCTCCTATTCAAGTATAATTTTACCTAATTTTAAATTTTTTTATACAATCTTGAAACGATTGATTTGACTTGACCTAATTCATGAACAATTTTTTGATGCACTCCGTCTTTCTTGTAGGTTTGAATTCGTAGAAATAGATGAATCCAATCTTAGATGAAGCACAATTTGTACAATATACTTAGCCTATGTTTGATGCCCGTTGTTTCATCAAAATGAGTTTTGTAATAGAGATTTTTTTTAAGAATATGTGGTTAAAAAGTAAGAAAAATTTTAAATTTACGAGCAAAATATTTTATTATGAGAATGTGTAGTTGAAAATGAGTTAAAGAAAAAATAAATTTGAAAATAATGGAAATCAAGCATTGGCTTAATCATATCATAGTTAAACGTATTCCCATTTAAGTGACAATTTGTCTTTTAATTCATTATTTAATGCATTAAAATGCATTACAACTTCATTGGAAATCAAATTATGCAGGGAAACAATATGAATAAGTTATTTCCTTATTTTTTAATTAATTATTTTTAGTCATTAATTATTTCTATAAACATGTCTAAACTATGTGCAATTTATTTACCTTACATCTAAGTATCGATTTCAAGTTATTTACTTACTTTTTAATCAAACATAGTTTTATTTTATTTTTTAAGGGTCCACCTGTGAGTGATTTCATAAAACAAGACAACGCCGTGTTTGGAGAAGGCTTCAAAAACTTTCTTTATTTCGAAGAAATCAGAATCAAATTACCTTTACCATATAGGAATCCTGATATTAGAAAATTAAAAACTCTCAAATATTTTTAATCTTAAAAGAGTTGATTTTAATAAATTGACTTCTTACAATGTAGGATAGTAATGGAGTACATTTTACTGTTATTATCCATAAATAGACCCAAGTTAGGACAATACAATTACTTCCCTGAATATAGAGTAATTGATATCTTTTTTTTTTTTAAAAAAAAAAAAAAACCCCCTCTTGACTACCTCCCAATGATGATTTGTCGAATACTATAGATATTGGTCAAGTTTGATGATTGAGAAAATAATGTCTAGTCTTGTATATAAAAGATATTGGATACTACCTATTGCACATCTATAAAGTGTTAGGCTCCTCACTTGTGTGCCTTCACTTGCCGCTAGTAATAGGTTTAAGACGTGACTTTCACATTTTCCATTTCAATTTTTTTTCCGACATGTTTGATATGTTGCTCCTTTGAGCCCCTCAATTCCTAAATAAATAGTGCGACTCTCCATGTTTTTCAATGCGAAGTTTTTGTTTAGCTTCTATCGTACCATGATGCAGTAGGAGCTTGCATTGAGCCATATAGAGCTTCACTAGCTAGCACACTTGATTAGGTTTGGATTGGTTTACGAACCCCTGTAGCTGGATTGGTCTAATTGTCCCACCCTTAAGAGTCCGCCATAGTAAGAACATTTCTCATAGTAGACGCCTTAATTATTAGGCAAGGGGTTTGGTATGCAACAAGTCTAGCTCTCTATCTGTGTATGGAGAGTTTGCATGGATTAAAAAACCTACTATATTATAAGTAGGAGAAGAAGGCACCTGCTCCATTTCTTATTTTTCATCAATGTAATGTAATCTTCATCATTGCATTACTCCAATATATTGTCATTTTTCAAAGTTCTAGTGACACTCCCAAGTTCTAAATCACACTATGTGCGGCTTCATAGCTTCCACTAGTTTGGCTTGAAAATGTTAAGGGATAAAATCACACATTGAATAAATATGGAACTTCAAATCTTAACAGAAGACACCCTTCACTAGTTACAATATCAAGAATTCCTGAGTAACCTACATTATACCCCCACCTCAATTTCCACAGATATGTCATATTGGGATTTGCCTCAAAATTGCCAACTTTGAAGGACTTCTACTGCAAATAGAAGATAAAGTTAAAATTAATTTCATCGTGCTGATGCCATGAATCATGATGGGTTGAATGAGAAGGAAATGGATGCCTAAGAATTGAGGTGGAAAGTATTTCATTGAATAATAAATTCTATAAACTCTACAAGTTGGACAACAACATTTTTAGCCCTTGTGTGACTCACTGAAGCCAAGAAAAATACACAATGGAATGAAAAGTCAAATTTGTTTATTTGTCCCCAACCAATTGTCTTGATAGTAACTTGGTCGCAGTCGGTTCTTAATTTTTTAATTTTCATACTCAGCTCTAAACGATAGAAGTAGTCCTAATTTTTTGTTGAATGTCACGCGATCTTCTTGGAATAAGATCCATTTCAAATTTTTTGTCCCGAAATCAAGTTAGGACAAGTTTGGCTTCGAAAAGTCATGATATGTGAGTCTCAAGTGACACTTTGATCAAGTCTTGGATGGTCTTAGTCGTCATTAGATAGAGACGGATTCTATAACTATAATTAAAAAGTTATGAGATTCAATCTATCGAATTTTAATAAGTTGATGACCAATAGTGTGATTGTTCCTTTTAATTATTCCTCTAAAAACTTGATTGTGAAGTGTTTATAAAGAATCTAAATTATAAATAAATAATACATCAGTGAATAATATCTGTGAATTCCTCAACATGCAACGTCGTAATCATGAAATAGAAGACGGAGAGAATTTTTATTGGGTTTGGATGCATGGAAAAGTCCTCTTCCTCACTTACTACGTCGTTCTGTTTCTGCGCCCACGTGAACTTTCCCATGCCGGCGTCCCCACGCAGATCTCCTCATGTCTCCTATCACTCTGTGGCCGTCCTCGCCGACTCTTCTGTGGTCCCACTCCTTCACACGTGTTTCCATTCCCTTACAATTCTCACGTGAATGGATGCCCAACTCCTGGTCCTATAAATACACAACCTGCAACTAATATCCTCGACCTACCCCCAACTTCCTCACTGTTCCAATGAATCAATTTGTAAAAAGGCATTTGAGAGATTCATAACGTGATAAGAACAAGAAAAAGCAGAGAGCAAACGAATCTGTTCATGTTGTGTGCATAATCTTTAAAGTGAATCCGGCTTACGTTGGCCCACAAGATTTTCTTCCCTTTCCCATAACCACAATTCTTTATCCTCCACCTGTGCGCGCATATCCCTTCCCTTCATACTGCATCTTTCTCTTCTGTCTCTATACATTTACATACGAACACTTAATAAGAAAACCACGTCGCATGGCTACCAGGTTTCTTTTAGCGTTTGCAATCTGTCGATTAATCGTGACAGTTGGATTAACCTTGGATCCGACGGAGCTTCTACGCCTTGAAGTCGAGGGTGTTCTGAGCGTAGAGCCAGCCGACCTAGGGGCGGCTTCACGGGACTTCGGTGGCATGCAAAACGCCGAGCCATTAGCTGTTCTGCATCCGGGTTCGGCCGATGACGTTGCCCGGCTAGTAAAAGCAGCTTATGAATCCGCTCAGGGATTCACAGTCTCGGCTAGGGGACACGGGCATTCTATTAAAGGGCAGGCCATGACCACAAACGGGGTTGTGGTTCAAATGAGTGGCTCCAGTAAGGTGGCTCCGCCGAGAGTTTCTGAGAAATTCATGTACGTGGATGTGTGGGGTGGAGAGTTCTGGATAGATGTATTGAGTTCCACCTTAAAGTATGGACTTGCACCACAATCTTGGACAGATTACTTGTACCTTTCCGTGGGTGGTACTCTCTCCAATGCAGGAATTAGTGGCCAAGCATTCAATCACGGCCCTCAAATCAGCAACATATACGAGCTCGACGTTGTTACAGGTTCTTTCATTAATTATTTTTCTCTTAATTTACATGACATTCTAGAAAATCTTACATGCCTTGTTTTGTTGATTGTAAACTGCACAAATTGATATTATTAAAAAAGAAAAAGAAATTGAAATCTTGATTTAACACGGGATATATCACAAACCCTAATCTTCCACCTACTCGTAGAAGATCTCGAATCTTTTCTTTTGCTCTGCATGTGTTTCAAAGTAGTATATTTTCTTTCTTAAAGTCGGAGCCTATGTTTGGCACGTTTATACATATTCAAATAAGTGTCATCCTCTTATTTACCATTCATTTTTATTTATTTACAATTTTTAACGTTTGGTTTTGAGGGGAAAAAAGAAGTATTTTGAATAGTTTTTGGTTCCTTTATGAAGGCCCCAAAAATGAGATTGTAACATGGTCTTTCAAAATAATTTTGTCTTTTTATCTTTTCCAAAAGCTTTTCAATAAGCTTTTCTTTGTCTCCTATAATGTTTGGTTGGCATTTAAAATTAGGGTTAAAAGGTAGTGAATTGTCTAATAGAGTTCTATTCAATTCAATTGAGTGAATTAAACGTAACAGTAAAAAATTTATTTCACACATCGTTTAATTGTATATAATTCAAAAGCTTTCATTTGAAGTGATTACCGCGATTGTAAAATCTTCTTGGATTGACGTACAGGGAAGGGTGAGCTATTGACATGTACGCCGAAACAAAATTCGGAATTGTACCATGCTGTTCTTGGTGGTCTAGGACAATTTGGCATAATCACAAGAGCAAGAATTGCACTTGAAAAAGCCCCTCAAAGGGTAATTTTTACCTTTATTCTCAATGGATGCTGTTTTTTTCTTAAGCTTTTCTCTTTATGGTGTGGGGCTCATATCCTTGCACAACTTTTCCTAGTACTAAAGCTAAGGACTAAACATTAAAAGCAAGCCAACATACATATATTTCATGACTTTATAATGAACAATTTATGTGTCCATTTGAACTTTCTTTTTAACTCTATTCAAACCACTGTCCTAAAGCTGGCAATGTTGCTGACGTATTCTCTTTTTTCTGCCCTCAAATCAGAAAAGGGCAAAGCAAAGTCGAGAGAATAAGTAAACAGTATAATTAGACTCCAAATAATCCAACAATACATGTTTACGTCTTCTTAATGTTGCATTTATTTCTATTGTTCGATTCAGGTGAGATGGATTCGAGTGTTGTACTCCAACTTTTCGGCTTTTACGCAAGACCAGGAGTATCTAATATCTTTGCATGGACAACCAGCCACGAAAAAGTTTGACTATGTCGAAGGTTTTGTTATTGTTGATGAAGGCCTTATAAATAATTGGAGGTCCTCTTTTTTCTCCCCAAGCAACCCAGTCAAGATTTCTTCTCTTAATGCTGATGGAGGTGTCTTGTATTGCTTGGAAATTACCAAGAATTATCAAGAATCCAATGCCAATACCATAGATGAGGTAATAATATTCTTAATCTATCAAATTACGCCGAGTAGTTTATTTTCATATCTAATGTGCCCGTAAAAACAAGAAAAATGAAATAAAAAATAGCTATAGGTGGCCAGCCACATACCCGGTAATCCTAAGTGCGTAAGAATGTCATCGCAAGTTGCTCTAGCCTAGTGTAGTTTGTTGGACACCTCTACATATGCGATCGAGTAGTACAAGATTTTACCTACAAATTGTGTACTAGCTCCAGTTTGGTTTTGCTTAAAATTAACCCTTTAACAAATTTTGATAAAAATTGATTAAACGTGTGGTTAAAAAATTATAAATTTCATGAAATTAGTGATTGAAAATGAGTTTAAAATAAATAAATTTGAAAAAACGGAGCCAAACGATGGTTTAATATGGGCTGCATGGCAAGCCACTTTTCTTGGGGAAGAAAAGCAGACAGTCTAATAAATGGCTATAGACAGCTAAAGAAGGGTAAAAAACCAAAAAAAAAATAATATCTGACTCATTTTGACAGCAAAATGGGGCCTCATTCCAATAAAACATCCTCTGCGTGTTAACCTTTTCTTCTTACATTAAAAAAAATCAGAAGATTCTGCTGTAACGGCTGTCGATTTGTTTTGTTTGTAACGCATATATTTGGGAATTATAAGTTTGTTTAATTGTTAATTTAGTATAGTGTGACCATGTTGCTAGATTGTGCAATCACTTTTGCTCTTTTAATACGAATATTTTCTTGAAAGCAAAAGGTATTAAAAGACAAAAATGAACATGTAAGATCTTATGCAATCTATCTGCAAGTAGTTGCGGAGCCAAGTGGGAGCCAGTTGGGTTTTAGGTCCCTCTTGAAATTTAAAAAAATATATGTATTTTATATAACTTTTTTAATATTATTATATTTATGTTAAAAAAATCTGTAATCAAATTAGGATCCTACTGAATCGACTCCTGACTTCGTCGCTGTCTACAAGAGTCGAGTTCTAAAAGCAAATATATACTTTATTGTACTTTAAATATTATAATACTCAAACTTAAACCGTCCACCTATTAAATTAATTATGACCCCAATCATTTACTTTTAGATATAATTAAATAATCTAGACTTGCATGCAAAAGCACAATCACAAGTTATTCTAGCCATAGAAAATGTTCCAACATTGTCGTGAGGAGAAAGACAAGAAAGTACATAGATAAAATTTTAACTTATTTATGAAATTTTTGCAGGAAGTGGGGGCTCTTTTGAAGAAATTAAATTTTATGCCATCTTCGGAATTCACGACAGATCTTCCTTATGTGGATTTCTTGGACCGGGTTCACAAGGCCGAGTTGAAGCTGCGGTCCAAGAACTTGTGGGACGTGCCTCACCCATGGCTGAACCTGTTTGTACCCAAATCAAGAATTGGTGACTTCGATAAAGGAGTGTTCAAGGGCATTTTGGGGGATAAGACCAGTGGTCCAATTCTAATCTACCCTATGAATAAAAATAAGTAAGAAATATATGTCTTTCTTTATATCTTTTATATAATGTCTCAAACTGCATCCATGACGTACAAATTATTTTATTTAGGTAAATTGGCCCTCTATCTTTAAAATGAGCAAATTAATCCCAACTTTTCATAATAGTTGTACAATTAATTTCAAGAATGATTTCCCTCGAAAACAATATCTTGTTAACTTGTATACTTTGCTTATGTCATTGATTTTCTCGCTATCTGATGTGGTATATTGTCTAATACAATCAAATGTGAATTTTTATTAGGTGGGATGTAAAGAGCTCAGCAGTGACATCAGAAGAAGACATTTTTTACTTGGTAGCGTTTCTGAGATCTGCATTGGACAATGGGAACGAGACACGGACACTCAATTATTTGACAAGTCAAAATAATCGAATCCTAAGATTTTGCAGTGATGCTGGGATCGAAGCCAAACAATACCTTCCTCATTATACCACACAGCAAGAATGGATGGAACATTTTGGGGATAAATGGGCCCTTTTTTCCAAAAGAAAATTGGAATTCGACCCCAAGCACATTTTAGCCACTGGCCAACGCATTTTTAGACCTTTCTTCAATCCTAGTGCACCATTATTGTGATAATTAAATCACACAATATTTTTTGTACATGCCTTAACTAAGTATATTTTCAATTTTACCCAAAAAAAAAATCGCATCTAATTTTTTATCTTCTCTATGTTCTAATGAAATGTCACTTCGTTTAATTTTTTTTTTTGTTAAGTTAAGAGGGACTAAATATAAGAAATTTGAAAAGTAAAGAAGTGGCGTAGTGTTCGACTAGTTATATTTACGACCATTTTCATGATCACGTGCTAAAACGAGGCTAAACGAATGACATTTTATACTGAATGATATATTTTTTGACAGACGATGATTGAGGTGTATCTCATCAAAATTTCCTTGTATATTTCTTAATTAGTTTAAAATAATAAATGAGTTGTACATATGCAGGAAAACTAGTTAAGGAACTGGACAAGTAACAAGGATTTCCGGCTCAGTCCTAGGCCCATCCCACTATGTATCCCATTTTAAACTGTCAAATGCACTGGGCCACGGTCCTGTTTCATCCAGCTAATTCAAAAGCTGGGCTTGATCCATCTGATCCTTAGCTGGTTACAATTAGGGCTCAAGCCTAGATTTCACGGGCCAGCGAGTGATCTGGGCCGATTGCTCGTAACTGGAGGGAATTGTAAAAAGTGTCTTTTTTTGACCTCCCATTTTGAAATATGACAAAAATTTGCGAGTTTTTCATCCATGGCTATTTTCTTGCAAAGGAGACTAAATTGGTAATCTGGAGATATAACTCTAAGGTGAATTAATTGTTTGAAGTGTAATTTTATTGAAGCTTTAACTGTCTTGGATTTTCTTTTCTTGGTTTTGGCTAAATATAAATGCTAATTAGTGTTAAATCAGCTGATGTCATTCTCTCAGAAGGCGCTAGGCATTCTGGGAAGTTGCTTCAGCGCTATTTTATTAACAACCCACTTGTAATTCGCTTCTAATTTCTGTGTTTTCTGTGGAATATTAATTTGATGCATACATGTATGTGTTGTGTGAATTTTTTTTAATTTTTTCTGATTTAGATTTTCAGTTGAGTTATCACAAATATAATGAGTCTCAACGAGAACAATTAGTTCTCAAGAGATTACATGATAGTGAAATTGTGGCGCTAATAAGTGATGCTGGGACACTAGGTATCAATGATCCTGGAATGGAACTGGTGAGAGAGAGAGAGACACATATATTAATGCTGTGATATTCCACTGTACACTAAACATTTGTGTTGCCTGTATACGTATACTCATGAGTGTGTACATATCTGTAAATATACATACATGTAAATAGCAAGAATTCATTTGATTGCATGTGCATATACATACATGTAAATAGCAAGAATTCATTGAGCTGATAATATCAGTGATGCTGGTCTCATGTATGGTATTTTGGAATATGGATGTAGGCAAAGTATACCTGTTATCTCCGTCCCTGGGGCATCTACTTTGATTCTATTAACTAACGAGCTCACATTTGGTATTTCTCTTATAACTCTGGTATTTAAAATCAATTGCTTGATTATATTAAAACATTGCATACAACAAGCATGCGGTTGGAGAAGAGAGAGGCTGCTAGTTTCTGTAAATGAAGCAGCAACTCAGGTCTTCTTTGTTCCTCATCACAACCTCTCTCAATTTTTTGAAGAGGCTTCTTCAATTTTTGGTGACTCTATATAAGTCTTGTCAAGGACTGTGGTACTGTTTGTAACCATTGTTGCAAATATAAGTTTAACAATGAAACATATAGGCATTTAAACCTCGCTTGTTGGAATGAACACTAAAGCTATCTCCCACATATTGCATTCTTTATTCTTCTGTTCTGAAGGATTCTAGAACTGCTTTACTTCTGGAAAATCAATTTCATAGTGCGCACTATCTTTATTTATTCGTTTTTTAAACTAAGGGCAAATTTTAATCTGAACCAGATTATAAACTCCTTTTTTAGAGTTAGTTGTCTCTAATGGTATACTTAAAATAGTACTTTCTGACTAATTTTCTTCTCTTTGTAACTTGACCTCTTATTGATTTTGATACCAGTCAGCAAACAAGATTTTTGCTTCAGTATCTTGAATTCTTCATATTCTCATCTACTTCTGAAAATTGAAACTTAAGAAATACAATGTCTACGATCATTATCTAATCACTTTGCATTTATCACAGGCGATATCTCATTGCTAGGGAGATGACTAATATACGTGAAGAGGTAACGATTGTAATCTGTGATTTGCCTATGTGTTCTCATTCAAAGTGCCATTTTAGTAATTGCCTTATCTAGTTTTCTGAAAAGAGTGGAATTAAGAGAGATGACAAATTATAAATTTGAAAACTGAGATGCAATATCCATTATTAGAATTGCAATTAGACAATCTATTATACAACACTTGAGTCATGGATACCAGGGTATATTTGTTCACTTGAGTCATGGATACCAGGGTATACAGAAACAAATAGCAAAGCCAAATCATGGAACGCAGTTCATGCCTTCAAAAATTGAAATTTAACCAGAAAAACTGGATATTACTTCGCTGACAACTTCTTCAAAAGAAGTAATAATTGAAGTCGGTAAATTCTACTCTCCCCCTCTCTTTTCCTGGAGAAATTTAGGAGTTGTTTGTTAAGCTGTATTCTTACTTATCTATGAACATTAACCATATATGCCATTGAGGAGCAAAATCTTAGACCTCCCCACAAACTAGTTCCCTCAATCCTCTTCAGTAACTGTAGGCAAGCTCTTTGGACCGGAAAAGGGAGAAATAGTATCTGTTTCATTGTTCGCTCTATTTTCATTATGTTTATTGGCAATCTATTTTTATTATCGTTGTTGTAGACCCCATTTTATCTGTTATGAAGAAAGAAGTGAAGTTTCATGTGTTAAATCTTTGGGAGTACTGCTTTGAATTGCACGCCCTCTATCAATTTAAATTCCTTCGGGTGTCTTTGGTAGAAGGAGTGGAAGTGGGTGAAATGGAAAGTAACAGGTATGTTCTTTCCGTCCCTTTTGGAAGGAAGGAAAGTGGGAGGCAATTGGATTTGTAAAATTAGTTAGAATGGAAAAGGAAAGAAGATAAAATGTCGAGTTTGTGGAATTTACTAATATATCCTTCTTATATACGTAAAGGGAAATTTTTTTAAACTAAAATGTTCTTTAGGAAAAGTTGACAATGAAAACTAGAATTTAAATGGACTGAAAACTCTCGTCAACTTCGTCTAGCTCGACAAGAATGCCTAGATGGTTTGAAATTTGTAGATGGTTTGAAATTTGTGCAAAGGAAAAGAAATAGAGTCGACTAGAAATTCTCGTCAACTTTGCTTGATTTGACAAGAATCCCAATATGGTTCAACTTCGTGCAAAAAGAAAGAGATAATGTCTAAATGGACTCGGCATTCTCGTCAAATTTCCTTAGCTTGACGAGACTTGAAATTCGTGCAAAAAGGAAGAGAGAGGATTTTGGAACATTTTTAAGAGAGAAGGGCATATTTATCAGAAATTTCATAAAATAGAAATTATTTACAAACCCAAAAGTAGTGGATAAAATTCATTTTCATACTCTAGAAGTGTCATACGGAGGAAATTTCTTATATACATAATGAAGTCTTCAAGATGGGTAAAAGAGTAAGTATGTGCACTTCAACTAATTGTTATGTAGTTTTTTCTTCAATTTTCCCTCAAATTTGGGGTGTGATGAAATGATGGGTGGGATTCAGTTCTATTATCCATCCTTTTTGTTCTCTCCTACCAAAAGTTGGACATGTTAGCATTTCCATCACAATTTTGCATCCCATTTCTATCATTACGAAATGGACTGTTTAACAGTTTTCCTCCACCACACTTGCCTAACTTTTTGCATAGTTTCGAAACTGTCTTCGATCTGAAGAAATTGTTGTGTTCTGTGTCCTTCATGAATCCCATGAACAAACTAGCTTGCTTGTATAATAAAATTGGGGTGATGGTGATCATTTAACAGTTAGTATGTGGACACCTCATCTTTTCTTGGTTATGATCCTTTCCAAATTACTACTGAAATATTATGCATATGTGCGATAAGATTTTTAAGGTGACTTGTAATTTTTCCTTTTTTCCGTGTTCCTATTTTTCTTTCAATCTTGTACCGATTTCTTCATACTTTAACAACTATATATAACCCAATTTACAAGAATTACTCACTATAGTCCAGACTGAAATTTGTATTCTTAGGCAACGAAATTACTAATTATAATCACAACAACCACTTCATACAGTTGAGTGCAAGCCTCTAGCCTAGTCCCTTGATTGTAGCACCTCATTATTCGCGTTGTTTGAAAGACTTAAAAGACATAGGTATAGCCTTATCAGAATTTGGCAGTAATCAATTAACACCAAACCTGTTACTAAAGTAGTGGAATAGTTCCATTTTTCTTTGATACAAGGGGATGCAAAAAATGTGGGTGTAGCAGTTATATTATGCATTCTTTATATTTGGATCTTTAGCCTTCGTATAATTTTCTGTTAATGCCCAGAAGATAAAGGAGCACCAAGGGACATACGCAAACTGTGGGGGATTGTGTCTAGTTACACTGAAACTGTAAGACTTTCAGAATGCAGAGTGGATTTAGCCCATGTTTGACACACATTATTTCAAAACATTCTTTCAAAACTCATTTTCAACCACACATTCTTCAATAAAATAATATTTTTCATCATATCAATAAATTTTCCTTACTTTTTAACCACATATTTCCCATTATATCACTATTTAAAATACATTATTTCATCAATAATATTCATCAAATACACCCTTAATTCTAATCAGTGAAACCTGAAAATTAGAAAACTAATCATAACATTTGGCTACCTGTATGTACGTATGATTTATACACGTGTATTTTTGAAATATTACTCTGGTAAATTTTAATGTAATTATTTCCATGGAGATATGTTCTCATTGTTTAGCATATTCAATCACTCATACTATACTCAGAAAATGAAAATGACCTAAAATGGGCGTTTCAATGTGAATTATTTCATTTGCCTCCCATTAATAAGATATTATTGTGTTCGTTTAGTTCTGGCGTGGTACTATTGGGGCCAAACAGTCATTCTCAGCCCACCAACCAAAGGGAGAAAATAATTACACTCTTGATTGAAGGAATGACAATTAGCAAGGATGAAACTCTTACTGAATCTCAACTAGAGAATGAATTGGAAGAGTTGATCTCGAAAGGGCATAGCTTTTCTATGGTAATGGCTTTCCCCATAGTTTATGTTTCTTCAGATCTATTCAGTTCATACAAATGCATATCCTACGGTTTCCCATGTGGAATTGGCTTTATGCCTATTGCATAGGTTTATAGAGAATGATCTGCGTGATGCTGATGTTATTCAAACGTTATTGACTTGTAATATTGGTTACTATAAAAATAGCTGATGCATGGAGGACATAATTCATTAGTTACTTTCCTCTGGCTAGTTGATTTTGTTACTTGGTGGCTACCTTTGATTTATCTATTACAAATTTGGTTGCAATATTTCACAAATGCCATGAAAAATAGAAATATTAGATTCGTGTCTGGCATTTCCAATATCCTTAAAATCCACAGTAAATAGGTTCCTTGGATACATGGAAACATAGTGCTCATTTGCACTGACTTTCGGTCATGAAATAAAATCATGTCTCAAAGTGGATTCTTTTAGGTATGTAATTCTGATTAACAAGGGAGGAGGACTTGAAGAGGACTGTAATACACAAAATTAGAATGTTTAGGAGAAAAATGCCTAGCTGGAAAACACCTAGGCTGCCCTAAACATTAAATAGCACATCTTTAATTATCGTGCTCTCAATTGTGCTACATGTAATAAGAGAACATGCTTTTGAAATATGCCCCAAATCAAAGACATGCTACAGAATAACACTTAATTTGAATTTCTAAGTTTCCACCAAATTGATGGGAAATGTTGATATCATACTTTGTTTAACATTGAAGTTTCCAAACAAATTGAAGTGCTTGCCTTATAATTTACTCTTATGTAAAAGATAGGGCATTCAAATGCATTTTTGGTTTGATAACATTTACTTACTGTAGTTTGGAGCTTGCTTTCTATACTTCAACTGAATTTATTCATGGATTCATTATGGTAGATTGGTAAAAGCTTGTATAGATAACAAGCTTTATCCAATACAGGCAGTCAAGTTGGTGGCTGTAGGAACATCATTGAAAAGAAAAAGCAATATATTCTCTTGCATTGGGGAAATTTAGTGAACAACCAGAATCAGACGTCAATGGAAATTAATTTGATTTATGATTGGACTATACTAGTTTCTTAACACACTAATAATTTGTTGATATCCGTGTGTCAATCCAGTGTGGTTATCTACATAATTAACCTCTTCAATTTATTTCAATACCATTTGTAGGGAAGATTCTGGTGATCAAGGACAGGCTACATCCTGCAAGGGTCCGAAGGTGTGTCCCTTACATTGATTCCTCGAGCAAAGAATCTTTCCTTCCAAATTATGTGAAAATTACTATTGAGTCATGAAGGCTGGTGCTGAATGCGGAATTGAATTTGCAGAAATTAATGGCTTGAAAATCGACATTCAGCAATTTTGACAAGTTTCTCATTGCATAATTTTAGTTGTAGTTATGATTGAACCTGTCAAAAAACAAGAACTCTAGGAAAGCATGTACCTTGAAAAGTGCTTTCGAAAATCTTAGATTTTGAATATGGTAGGGAGTTCTCAATAGTGATGATATCTTCTTAGATAAGAGTGCTGATCGCCAATATATGTAAAAATTAGTGTATGGACAGTGTCCGAATTTAGTTTTTTCTCTTCTTATTTAATATTATCAAGTTCTGTTGAATTATTAACTAAACATATTTGTAATGTTTTTGCTTGTTCTAATAATATGTGATTATATAGCCCTATTTATGTTTATTTTTATTTATTTATTTATTGTGTTGGGGTTGGGGTTGGGGGGGTGGGGGTGAGGTTGCTGTTGAAAAGTAGTAGATGGCAACTGATATTTGCCTCATACAAGGGACAGACAGGACATGAAGATCAAATTTCGTTACCAATTAATCAGAAGAAAATTCCTCGTTACACGGATATTTTTGCCAATTTGTTAGGTGATCCTGTCTACTAAAATTATTGAAAATAACCCTATTTTATCCTCTAGAAACATTAAAAAATGAATAGACAATGTAGTTAACAAGGTATATTCTTCGTAACTACCAAGATTTGAGCCCCGACAGCCGCTACTGAGTAAAAAAATCACCAAAGTTGCATAATAATAATATTGTTCTTTCTTACCCAGCAAATGAGATGCCTAGGGCATTACAACTTTGGATTTTGAATATATTTTGGAGTGTTATTTCAATCATTATAATTGTGTTAAACTCATGAGTTTAAAACCATTTAAATATTTTTCTTTTATGAGTCGATTTTAAGAATAAGTACTAGGAGAAGCTAAAGTTGCAATCAAGCTAGCTAAAGCGCTAACAAGCAAGGAAAAATCCGAGGATAGGCTGAAAGAAGTGGTGACCACCAGAGTTTCCTATTCACCAGCCATTTGATCTTAGCAAAAAAATCTACATTGAATCCTTAAAAACTAACGGATGTAAACAAATAGTACGCCCCTCCATTAAAACTGGCTTCTTAAATCGGGGGCGACCGGATCGAGGTTACCCACAATTGGTAATGGCACAACCAAATGAGTAGATGATATAATATGTGCATGTTTGACAATCATACTCTTCAAAAATAGAGTATTGAATAGTGGTTTTTAGGAGAATATGTGGTTAAATAGTAGGAAAACTTTTGGGTTTACGTACATAATATTTTATTGTTTGAAAATGAGTACGTAGAAAAAAAAGTTTGAAAAGTATTGTTGTCAAATAGGGGCTATAGCAATATTCTTCAGATGTATGTATTCAAATGGGTAGTCTGAACTACAAGTAAATTATATTTGATTAAATGATCAACCACCATTTAGAGTATGGAGGCAAGAACACATATCTTACCGATTGTAGTTACCCAACTATAGATACAGCTAATAAGAACGGTATAATTTAAATTCAACCAACTTATGCCTAACTACTGTTACAACAACAACTAAAATCCATGCTTTCAATGGAGGTTTATGACCTTTGTTTTAGGTCCACCAACTGGTGGTTATGTTTTCAAAACCTAAAGATAACCCTAAAAATAACTTGTAAAAAAACCTATGAACCAACCCTTTTGGTTCATAGTTGACATTTTTGATTGTTTCTAACACAAGTTTCTTGGGCTTGTAACTTGTCCCCACGTGAGAAAGAGGGTATAATTGAAAAGGAATATATTGCCTTTTATGATCAAGAACAGAAGGTTGGAGGGTCATAATTCTTTCTTTTTGTTTATTTATGCTGTTTTTATAATATTTTTTTGTAGGTTAGAGTCATTGTTCAATGATAAGGAAGGTTGGTTTTCTGGGGATCTTTGGCATCCAGTTTTGTCTCCATATAAGAGCTACCTTTTAAGCCAGTTGAGCTTCTTTTTCTCAGTTATAATCTTGAGCAAGAATCACCTTTTTTCCAGGTAATATTCAGTTCTTTCCTTTCTGTATTCATTTCTTGGTAGTAATACTGATTGATTATGCTTATATAAAGGAAAACTGATATTATTTCCTATGTGGGTTTTCAATTTATTTCGAAAATTACACATGATCATCAATTGATGGTGGTGATTATGAGTTAAATAGAAGATGTTGATTATGCATTTATGCACTTCTGAGTGTTTCATATTATCGAATTGAGCTAAAAAATAGTTTCTTTATTGGAAATTTATTTTCCTCGTTATTTTTTCTGATGCCTATCGTTTCCATCAAGTTCTGATTACTATTTATTCTTCATCCTCAGCTCCCAATCTCTCCTTTATATCCTTGAAATCACTGGTAATAGAATTTATTTCAATTGGTGACAAATGGCAACGTTTTGTTTGAGTTTAACTACTGAAGGAGACTGCTAGCAAATCCATATTCTCTTTCGGAAACTTGTTTCTTATCAATCATCCGAGCTTCCTAATGAAAAAATGTCTCTAAACCAACCTTCTGTTTCTCTAGCCTATGCAACAAACTTATTTTCTGGAAATTCTGTATCGACTCATGACCATGTTGAAGCCGAAACTATCAGAAACAGAGACGAGATGGTATTTATTCCTTCAATTGGGGTTCCTGCAAGTATTCAGCAAATCAATAGGCAATTACATGCGATGCCTGGTTTTTCAGATGGTAATACTGTTTTGACCGATCCTCAATTTGTTCCTAAAGAACCACTCCAAGCCTATAGTTTGGAACAAAATCCTCAGTATCAGGGATTATCTCTCAGCTTGGGATCTCGAGTATCATCCTTGGTTCAGGGGCCTTCGAATTTCAACCAGTACACGAACTCAAGTCTGTCCTCCCCGTTGAGTTTGCATGCTGTAGATTCTGAGGCCCAGGTTTCGCAAATCAATGGACTAAAGAATGTTGACTACCTGTCATTTGATTTAGCCGGAGGGACTCGGGATACTGTTCAATACGGAGCTGTCAACAATGTTCAACTCTTGACAAGCCCCAAAGAAATGCATTCTACGTCATCTCTACATGAAGCAACAGGAATCACAGGAACGTTTTGGAACTCGAAGTATCTCAGTGCAGCTCGGGATTTACTCGATGAACTAGTCAGTGTTCATAGAGCTCTCGAGAAGCCAGAAAAACGCCAGGACTTCAATTCACTTGGTCGAGATGACTCTATTGGGACGGATGTGAAAGGGGACCAGATGTCTTCTGAACCTCACGAGCTATCTATCAGTGCCTCTTGTGAACTTTCACCTTCTGAAAGACAAGATCTACAAAACAAGCTGGCAAAACTTTCATCTATGTTGGATGAGGTGAGACTATTTGGATAGTTCGTTCAATATATTTTTACTGAAAGGAGGCTCCGTATATTCCTTCGATAATGAAATGTTTATCGCCTTAATTCTCCTTCTCTTTGAGGTCTAAGTCCCATTAAATATACTTGATTTAGAGTTTACATATGTTTATCCTGCTTACTTTATCCGTATTTTCGGACCAGTTGTTAAAGGGTTGATACTGTTTGGCTGTAGGTAGATACAAGGTACAGACATTATCACCATCAGATGCAAATTGTGGTATCATCCTTTGAAATGGTGGCAGGGCGTGGTGCTGCCCAACCATACACTACACTTGCCCGTCACACAATTTCCCGCCAGTTCCGCTCCTTGCGTGATGCAATCAAGAGGCAAACTCAAGTTACTCAAAGAACGTTGGGTGAGCAAGATGTTACTTCACGTGGTCAAGGAGTGTTATCTCGTCTCCGCTTTGTGGATCAGCAACTTAGGCAACAAAAGGCGCTTCAGCAGTTTGGTATAACTGGACAACCTTGGAGACCACAAAGAGGCTTGCCGGAAAATGCTGTTTCTGTCCTTCGTTCTTGGCTTTTTGAACATTTTCTTCACCCGTATGTTATTTATCTTCTCATTGGCACCACCCCTATTACTATATAACAATGTTCTGACTACTAAGTTTTGGTTAATCCACAGTTACCCTAAAGACTCGGAAAAAATCATCCTTGCAAAGCAGACAGGATTGACTAGAAGCCAGGTATCTATTCATATGTTCAATAACTGAACCTTGATCTTTGATAACTAAAATTGTTCAATAGACTTCATCTAGCACGTTCCTTAGCATAGTTTACATGCAATAGTGTAAACACAGTCTCTTTAGTTAAACTGGTGCCTCGAAATTAATTGTTATAGTGGAAGCATAAATTTCACGCTGGATCAGGTTGCGAACTGGTTTATCAATGCACGAGTACGTCTTTGGAAGCCCATGATTGAGGATATGTACAAGGAGGAGTTCGGGGATGCAGAAGCAGAAGCAGAACCTAAGACTTCGCCGGAACATGCAACGGCAGCACAGGAGAAGTCTTTTTATGATGATAGAGAGGAACTTCAGGGAAGCTTAATGTCTGCGTCTGTAAATGGCAATCAACTGACTCATTCCAGGGAGTTCAGGCCTGACGTTATTTCAAGTTCAGAATGGAATTTACATGAAGCAAATTTGAGCTACCAGGCTGGTCCTTATCAAGACAATGAACTTAGGATTTTCTCCGATGAGACAGCATCACTCGAGAAGACTGGTTGTGGAGTTGCTGGTGATAGACATGACGTTTCCATGCCAAGTAATACAATAGGAAATCAAGTGTCACTTGCACTGGGGTTGCAGCATTGTGAGAAAAATCCCCAACCAATATCTAGTGGAATGCAACGAAGCGAAGATGAGGCCACAGCTTCTTCAATGGTTCTCGACAAACTGGAACACCGGTACATAGATCCTGTAAATCAACAGCACAGATTTGCCAATCCCCACCTCTTATCAGATTTTGTGACATGATAAAATGGTCACCTACAACATGAGACGAGAGGCTGAGATGCTTTGGCCTGTTATAATTTTTTGCATATGGTCTCTATTTTTTGTGCAGAAATAATCAAGAAGTCCAGAATTAAGCACGATACACTTGTTCTGATATTCCATTGTATAGTATGTAAAGTTCATGGAACACTTGTTTGAGAATTATCCCTCGACTTCTAAGAATTAAGAAATTGAACCAAAGTAATTATAGCTAGCAACCCCCAATTTTATCGTTTGAGAATTATCCTTCAACTTTTTATAACCATGCTTTCTTAAGACTGAATAAACATTAATGTGATTCTATGTGCAAATAAAATGTGAAATTGATTTTTCGTATTTTACAGTTATTTCTCATCTTAAAATGAGAAATTGTTCGATTTTTCTTATTTAAAAAACACATCGTAGCATGAACGTGCGAACTATAATTAAGGCTCGTTAATTCACTTTAATACATTTCTCTTAATTTTATAAATAATTTTTGTACAGTATTCACGTTTCCCGAAAAGATTTAAAGGACAAATGAGCAGATTAGGTTTATCTAAGACTCTTACATGCATCTTATTATACGAAAATTATAATGATCTTAAATTTTCTTAGATGATGTGATTTGTGATAACATACGAACATTAAGAAAAAAAATTCTAAGATCCTAATTTTTTTTTAGGTCTAATTCACTTGTAATATTCTAATATATCAATCTTCAAAGTCAATATATTCTTCACTTAAAATTAAAATTTATCAATTTAAACTTTTAAATTAAATGATCATTCAAAAGATATTTTCTTTAACGTTGATATTCTAGTTTGTTGATGTTCAGACATTGACGATGCCACCTTTACACCTTGCTTTAAAACTCTAGTAACATATGGTAGCATACTAGTATCCAGTTGTACATGTTAAACAATCCAAAAAAATAAAGAAAAAGAAGAAGAGGCTAAGGTTTCATTAATACAGCATAATGAAATTGAATACAAAAA
>CAIGRN010022514.1:0-14777 GCA_903798345.1 Fraxinus anomala
TTTACTATATCATTAAACTTCACATAAAATTCATCAAACGATTCATCGTCCTTCATTCTAATTTCTTCAAATTTAGAGGTCAACATCTGCAGTTTAGAGTTTTTAACAATGTTAGTTCTCCCGTGTGTGGTTTCTAGTATATCCCAAACATCTTTAGCAATTTCACATATCGATATTCTCCTAAACTTTTCAGCAGACACAGCCATGAACATGGCATAAAGACCCTTACTATTTCAATTACACTCGGCTAAGTCATCTTTAGTCCAGAGTGAAATATCAATTGGTGTAGCTACACTAGCAACAGTGGTTGAAGGTGTAGTCTACCCAATTTGAACCCTCATCCAAATATGCTCATTCAATGTTTTAAAAAAAAAAGCTCTCATTCGAACTTTCCAATAAGCATAGTTGCTTCGGTCGAAAAATGGAGGCACGGACAAAGACTAACTCATCTAGAATTAATTAAGAGTCATGAATCAAAATAAGACTCTAATACTAATTGAAATAACGAAGTTCGACCCAAACTACACCTAGAGAGGGGTGAACAGGTGATTATGCTAAATTAAAAACTTAATAATTAATTTGCAACAAGTCACTATTAATTATATCTAGATGGTTAATCAAACAGTTCAATTTTTCCTTTATTGAAATACCGTATTATGAATTCAATAAATAAACACAAGAAATGATCACGGAGAAACCCAACTGGGTAAAAACTCCGAGCACTTTATCAGTAAAAAATCCACTATAAACGAATTATCAGCTTACAGTCCGCCAGACACGACTAGCACTAGTACTTTCTGACCTCCTAACTATAATTTTCACAACTTTCCTAGATTGCGTACTTTTGCACCAACTCCCAGCTACAGTTTTCAAAGCTCTCATGAATTGCATACTCCTGCAGCAGCTCCCGAATTTATGAATTCGTCTATCTCCTATGGATCAATGAAGAACTCCGCGTTGTTTAACAACTGGAACTCTAGTCACCTTCCACTGATTTTCAAAACTCTAACAGATGTGTAGGAAGTAGCAGTTTGGTACTTGAATTATGGATCTGATTTTTTCAACGCCAAGAACTAATCAAGACATGAAAATTGAAAGCTTGTTTGATAAAGAGAATGTGAAGCAATATGTATTTTCTCAATAATCAACCTTGGAAAAATCATTCAGAAGGTTGCTTGTATTTATACTTTAGCTTTAGGATTGAATAGGCAGGATAAAAAGCCTTAAAAACGTGAATTAAAATTTTCCAGGAAATTCTATCGCTCGAGCGAAAGCAAGGCGATAGGCAAGCTACAGTGTGTCGCTCGAGCGAAGGCAAGGTGATAGGCGAGCGATAATGTTTCTGTTTCTGCCACTCGAACAAAGTCATAGCGTCAGTCTAGCGAAAATACAACTCAATTAATAGTATTTGAAAATTACTCCTTGACTTTTACAACACATTAATTCTAATCATTTTTGTTCACAAATTTGCCAATTACATTAAAAACCTAACAAACAGGACCAGGGGTCCTATTTGTGGTACTCATATGCGTGATGATCGATCACAACGTAAAGAAATAAGTATTGAAAAGGGCACGTAAGTTTACTTATTATGAATTGGGTTTTATTTATTTAGAAATATACTTGTTTATGTTTTGTAATATATATTGTATTTGATATTGTGCACTGGTGTTTAGAATCGCAATTTGGTCGTGTAGACATAGTGGAAGTGTCTTTTTTTTTTTCGAGGAGAATTTTGTTAAACATTGAACTAGTAAAACTAATTGTTATGTGATGGTGGATTCGGGTACATATACTTTTAGGTGATGTTGATTATTTCTGCAAGCAGGTTTTTTAATTAGATAGGATGAGACTTGTAGATTTTAAGCCCACTTCTTTAAAAGTTATGGTTAGGTGTATGTCTAAGCTTTCCAATTCCTTTAGATTTTAATTGCATGGCACTAGTGGAATGTGGATAAAGAGAGAGTTACACTCATTCTACAACTAAAAAAGCTGTGCAAAAGAAATAGATTTTGCAGAGAGAATGGAAGAGGTAAAATAGAAAAAGTAGTGGAGCTATTGTACCTAGAATATCTCAGATTCTACTTGTGAAACTGCAACGGCAAAAGGATTGAGGGTGGTGTGTAAGAGATCTTGTTGAAGCATAGAGAATGGAGTAGTAGTGCACATTTGAGGTGTTTCTTTAATCTGCCACTTGAATTTACTTTCTTTATTTCACTTTTCTCAGTCTTGGTCTGCATGTAATCATCATCACAGCACGGACTTGCGACTGACTCATGTATTCTTTGCTTTCTTTTCAATCCGAGCTCTAACCGGAATATATGAAAGCGAAAAGAATATCATTAGTATTCAAGCATAAATAAACAATTTACAAAATATAAAAAGCACTACATGAAAATCATTTTTGTTTCCTGCTACAACCCTTTTTATATGTGAGCTTAATGTTGAGGCTGTAAAAATTGAAAAAAAGGCTCACCTTTTACAGGGAGGGTTTAGTGAAAGAACTATTGTGAATCTGATCTTTTCATTGTATTTTCTTGTTCAACACATCATTCTTGATGATCCTCTTGAAGAAACTTTTTCTTTTGTCATGTGCTGCTGCTACTATCTACATTTGAAGATAAGATATTTGATCAACTGATTTGGGAAATAGTAAAATTGCAGTATATTTCATTAGAAATGCCAATGTCACGAGATTTTATATAAATGTGGATTCATTTTCCATGTGCTTATCCACACGTATGTGAATTGGACAGATCTTAGCTTATTTTGATTATTTGACCCATCAATGCGCTTTTAAAGATGTTTTGTTTCTTATTTGGTTGTGTAACTTATCAAATTTTACCTAATCATATTTTTATGTCAATTATGCAGTTTTGATGAAACTTTTGTACCACGTGATATCACCGCCACCATGAAAGCATATTTTGATGGCTCATAGTCATACCCCACATTTTGCTCACTCCCACAACACATAAGCGATGGTTTATGGGATCAATTTCTTGTAATTTTTAAGTTTGCTATTCAATACGTCTATAATTGATTTTTTATTATTATTATTAATTTGTAAGGATAAATGTATGGCCGATGGCAAGTACTGTCAATGTGTGTGACACGTGGAAGAAGACAGTGAAAGATAGATATAAAGATACGATGAATAATGCTCATGAGAAACCAAAAAGTACAAGTCGGTTTGATAATCCCGTCGATTGGAGATGGTGTGATCCGCGTTGGATAAGGGTAGAGAACTAGGATAGTCTTGTGAATTATTGTAATTTAAAGTCATGTTTCATTGTAAATAATTGTGATTAATGTATTGTGTATTTCCTGAAGAAGGATATGGACCATCCATTATCGCAATGAGACTTCTTCAGTCATGTCCATAGGAAGAATCACGAACTTGGCGATTTCATTGATAAAAAATTCAAACGAGTTCATGTGAGTACAATTAGAGTTTATTACTTAATAATTTGTTTATATAGTGAGCATAATAAGAAATATATTTTATTTTCTCCAGGATACTCATAAGGCTTTAGTCAAGTCCAAGTATGGTGTAGCAAGGGATGATCAGCTTCAGTTTGATCTTGATTCATGGATGGATGCTATCAACTGTTCATCTAAGGGTCGTGATTATGGGTTTATTTCTCGACAACCTGCCACATCCACTTCAGCTAGACATTCAACACTAGCACGTAATGAACAGTTGAATAACAGTTGAATAATTTAAAGTTAGAGCTTGCTAGTATGCGAAATATAATAGAAGAAAACAAGGAAATGGTTGACGATTTTATTGTACGTCTTGAACAAGTTGAAAGAAATCACAAGGTCGAAATGCGAGAAACGGTGCAAAGCATGCTTAGGGAACTAAATAGTCCAAGCTTTTAATTTTCTTCTAGCTTTGGATCATGGAATGATGATGTGTAGGCAAATAGTAATCGAGAGAGGAGGGGACAGTGGTGCTAAGGGTTGTCCAACTATCCTGTAAGCTTCAACTTCCCGTCTTTTGAAGGCAGTGAGAATTTGTTGCCACTAGGGAGATACCGATTAAACGAATTTTTGAATTCACTGACACATTTGACCAATATAAAGCGAATATTCATACAGGATTTCTCCATAATGAACCTGAACAGTTGTTCCTGGAGTGGCCAAATGTAAGAAGTGACAATACAAAGTGTGTAAAACTATAAAAACAAAAGTGTGTAAACTATAAAAACAAGTTAAAGTGGATTGCAACTGCTGCATTGTCATCATGTCCAAAGAGTTTTATCCACTTTCGTTCGTCTCGAGATGACATTTTGGTTACACTCGAATTTATTATAACTTATTTATTTTAATCAATTGAATATAATGAATTCCAATACCGCATAAAGCGATGCTTAGTATCATTGAAACTAGATAATAACAGTGAGCACAGTTCGATTGAGTGAATTTTGAACTATTTTCATTTTAAGCTGTTTGAAAATTTTTCAAACCAAACTACAAAATTCATTTTCCAAACCACCATTTTAAAGAAATTAAAATAATATCTTTCAAATAAGTAAGAAAATAAATATAATGATTTGAAATTTCATTGGCACTTAGCCCATGTTTGGTACAGTTAAAATTTTAATTAAAATTTAAGTCAAAGTCAATAATTAATTTTAACTGCACATTTCATCATTTTTTATCAAAATTTGCTAAAAAATTGATTTTAATCTCTACCAAACAGGAGCTTAAATTAAAATATTCTTAATATAAACGTTGCAATAGTATATATCTCAATACAAGCTTAAACCAATAAATTAATACAAGCTAGAATCATAAAATCTAATATTGCAATTTCATTCTTTAGAAAAGAAATAAATTATCATAAATAAATTATTATTTTCTTAAAGAGATATAGAAGCTAACTAACAAGTAAATTTGTTGAAGTATACTTTGATCTAAAAAATTGCTCCCATTTTTTAAAATATATTTATCTCAAACTAATTTTCAATTACGCATTTTATGAGATTCATAACTTCCAATCAACTTTTCAACCACGCATTTTATGGGATTCATAACTTTTAATCAACTTTTCAACCATGTATTTCATTAATTTTTATTAAAATCTACTAAAAATGTAATTTTTATCTAAAGCTAAGTGATATATATTTTCTCAAACTAATTTTCAATTATACATTCTCAGAATAAAATATTCAGCATGTAAATTCAAATTTTTACCCCACATTTTTCAAAAAAAAAAAAAAACACTATTCCAAAACTAATTTTTTTTCTTAAAACTCATTGTAGTGATTGTCAACAAGACTCAAGGCCATAGTTCAATTTTGAAATGGTCGAAACTTAACTACTTGGAAATCAAATCAACTGTATCAGAATCGCAATATTGGTTTTCTTCACCCTCATCATTAACCATGATTAAAAGTATAATTTGTTTTAGAAGTGTTTTGTTTATTGTGGTAAAGAATTCACTTTCACGAGGAGTCTTTTAAGTATTTCCTACTTATTTCCCTATCAGATTTAATATTTGACAATTTTTGTTGAAAGAACATTCTTCTGTTTTCACTTTAGTATAACAAATTAAGCAACTAGCCGGAAAGGTTTGGGTGTTGATAAAGGGCAAATTTAATAGTTTAAAATTTTCTTATAATGGAACTTTTGGAGTACAATTTAATTTTCTCAAATAAAAGGGCTCAGTCATTTTCCAAAAATTTATTAAAGAAAGCAAAGAAAATGTTACTCATGCGAAACATAAACCGGAAATTTACAAAAAAAAAAAAAGAATGCGGAGCATTGACATTCTTGAATCGAATAGTCCGAGTTTACGCCGTTTTAGAGTGTACGTAAAGAAGAGAAGGATGAATAAATTAATAATTTATATAGAGCACGTGTAAAGCACGTTTCCCAATTTCTAAATGTGTGCCGATATATATATATATATATATCTTTTAATGTTTCTTCTAAATCTCTTATGGCATCAGTAGTCAATTATTATTACAATCTTTAAATCTGGTTGCTGTTAAGGAGTAAAATTTTACATTGCATAAAAATAAAAATATAGATTAATTTATAAGTGTTTGAACCACTCATCTTAATAAAATTGACCTTTTAATATGGAATTCTAAGTTTTAATATAGTATCAGAGCTCATTAAATTCGAACGAACGATTCGATTCGATTAAGATTCAAAAAATGTGCAAGCGAATTTCAAAATTGATATATTCAAATGAGTCACATCTTGCGAGAACATATTAAGGGATAAAAGAATAAAGATGAAAATATAGATCAACTTATAAGTATTTGATCTAGTTCTCTTAATAAGATTGACTTTTTAAAATGAAATCTCAAATTTTAATAGTTGATTTGCAGCTTCAACTCAAAAATTAGAATAAAATTAACACATTTCTAAGGTAGTACTAAATTTTTGTGGAGGTTTTTGGGCAAATAATTTTGATTTATGACCACAGTTTGTAATTTTGTGCCAACAAGAGAGGAAGAAAAAGAAAGAAAGAAAGAAGTGGTGCCGAATGCATGCGAACGCAACGCGTTCAAAAGAAATGTGTAGGAAGTTATCCCAATGAATACTGGGGAACTATCTAAGGCCTAGTGTATATAAATCTATAACCTAGACTAGGGATGACAAAATGGTTTGTCGGCTCGAGCCGCCAGTTGCTCGGCTCAGAAAAGTTCTAGCCGAGCCTCATTTTGTGGCAAAAGTTCAAGCCCGAGCAGGCCTGTGTGGCTCGTCGGCCCAATGAGCCGAGCCCATTTGAAAAAAGAAAAATTGGAAACAACATATGTAACTTGTAGAAAGAAAAAATAATAAAAAACAAATAAAACAAGCTTGCACGTTGCTGGAACCGAAAGCTTGGTTCGAACCTTTTTTGTTCGAGCCGAGCCCGAGCTTCGAGTTTCGGCTCGTTGACACGGCTAACCTTGACCTTTGTGGGTTTAGGATTGTCAATTAATTGAATTTTAATTCAAATTCGATGAAATTAATTGGAGATAGATTTAGGGTCTCAATCTGATGCATCAATTAAGACTGAATCTGATAATTTGTTAATTAAATTGAGTAAATATGAATATAGGTCAATACAATTTGATAACCATCCGATCCGATTTGTTATATATAGTTGAGTCAATTAAATATTTTTATATCATGTTATTTGTTATTAAAATAAGTAAATGAGAAAATAAAGAAAATGAGAATTAAAAATCATCAAATTCAAAATATAAAGAAAAAAAATAAAGAAGTCTATCTACTTGTACACCATTAATTGTTTGGAGGGTGTTTTCTTTTGCTTTTCAAAAAGTCAAAAGCCATCCTACATCAGTTTTCATGAAATAAAGAAGCAAAAGGAGTAAGTTGTAAATATGGGACATGTCATTGCTTGAATTTTTCACTATTCGGACCTTATTGGTTTAAAACATGGGACTAAATAATAAGTTAATTTAAACTTTGATTTTATCTTTTTAATTTCTTTCAATTTCAGATCGAATTATTAGAGCTAATATCCGATAAAATAGCAAATTGATTATTGATTTAACAATTATTCTTATCAGATTGAATTGGATATGGGCAGATCCGTCCATATCCGATTCATTTACCGGCCTAGCCGGGTTGCGACTTTCATCACTCATTTCCCAAACCACTCTATAAATTTACAAATCTGACCTTTCCATTTAGTTATTTTCCTTTTATCTTTTAACACTTGATTATTAACATATTTAAAATTAAAATTAAGGTGATCTTCTCTACTAAATAAATATTAAATACGTGTTGTTAGTTTATATTAAAGGTTATCAACAGAAATATACGAGAAAAATTAAATTCTGAGATGTATAACTCAAATCCGATTGATATTACTGATAATTACACTCTTGTTTGATGGCTATTATAATGAAATTTTGAGAAAAAAAATAATGTTTTAAATAGTAAATTTTTAAATAATATGTGATTAAAAAGTATAAGAAAATTTTAAATTTACATGCAAAATATTTTATTACATGAATTTATGATTAAAATAAGTACGAAAAATAAATTATTTTATTAGTGAAACAGGGCTAAGTTGCAAGAGTCTCCCCATGACTTTCATCTTTTATTACTGGCCAGAAAAATAGTAGCTATTGGCCAAAAAATTTGATTGGCATAGACAAAACATAGCAGACTATGTACTTGATAGGAGAAACAAGAATAAGCAATTAAAATGTTTATGTCGTGTCATATATCTTGTCTTCGAATATTAACGTCACACAACTGTTTTATTGTGGTGAAATTTTCAATTTTTATTCATTTATGTTCTCGACTTTTTCATCATTTTTTTCTCTTTAAATTTTAATTAATTAATATTTTTTTATCTTTGATGACGATTTTGTCCAAATATTGTGTTGTCATGTTTAGAAATAATAAGAACACTAGTTAAACCAGATATTCGACATGCCACGTATCGTCCCGTCCGCCTTAAGTGGGGCCTAGCCAAGCAACTGCAAAGGGGAAAAAATCTAAAGCGAGATAGGGATGAAAACGACTATTCCGATCCCGTTGCCATTCCTAAGCGTGCGTCAAAATTAAGAACAAATATTTTGTCAATTTTTTTTATTTGTTTTTTAAAAATATGAAGAACATGTTTATGTCATCCACCAAATTTTTTGGGCCAAAAATGTAATCAAAGACAAGATGTACTACATAATAGAAGATTAAAAATTAAAAAGTGATGAACAAAGTTGAGGACATAATTGAAAAATGAGCATAGATTGAAACTTTTATTACAAAATAAAAATGGGAAGATTTCATGACTAAAAGATTAAGTTTCACCAATTTCAAATTTAATAATTAAGTTTAAAATTTCAAATTTCAATTTTTTTTAATTAATTAAACATATATTTTATTTATTAAATATATTAATGTCACAATTTCCATATAATTAGTCACAAATCACAATTTTTATATGTCATAAATTATTTTACAGTCACAATTCAAAATTTTTATAGATCACAATTTGTTCATCGATCACAAATCAAAAATTTATACGTTACAATTTATTCATCGATCACAAATATATCAAATTAATAATTATATATTATTTATTGGTCACAAATTACAAATTTAATAAGTCACAAAACATCAAATTAATTGATCACAAATTATGTTTAGGTCACAATTTATCAAATTATTGTTCACAAATTAATAAATTTTTAGGTCACACGGTATTTATTGGTCACAATTTATTTATTTCATTAGTCACATATTGTTTAATGTTCACACACCAATTAATTTATTGGCCACCAACACTACCTCCCGACAACAAAATCATCGTCTTGAATACCGTAGGCAACACCACTACCCACCCACAACCATCGTACCACCACCAGCCAAACACTGTACCACCACCATATCCCCCACCACCTATAGCACCACCACCACGACTTGTACCACCATCGTAACCCACCACCGCACCAACATCACCGCAACGCCAGTAGCCAGCCAAAGGGTGACCTCTGCCAAGGTCCCTAAAGCCCCTACCACCACCACCTTCACTACCGTTGCTGCCGCCCGATCCACCACCGTCATCTCAACCCCACCTGCACAACTAACAAAAACTCCCAACAACACCAAAATCATCCCCAAACCTCTATAAGCAGCATCATCACCAACAATACTACCACCACACCCCAAGCAGATTCACCACCATCATCATCATCTCACCATCGCAACACCTCACCATCACTACGGTGGTGGCATGAAAACCACCTCAAATCAGATCTAACTACCGCAAAGTAGATCTATTACACCGCCATAGCTGAAAACCACGGTAGCATGAAAATCACCCCAAGTTGTTACGTTGTGATGCCGAAGATGAAGCCATCGCTCTCAAATATGCAAACATGGGGATGACGTCGTCGCTCACTACTTTGGTTGCGGCGGCAGCATTTGCTGTGTCACCTCCAATGGTGACGAAAAGAAGAGAGAGTGAGAAGACTGAGAGAAAATAGTGAGGAGAAAGAAGACGGGGGATGACGCCGTTGCTCGCTGCTATGGTTGCGGCGACGGCGTTTGCTGTGGCGCCTCCGATGGTGACGAAGAGGGGAGAGAGAGTGATGAGAGAGAAGATGGGGGATGACGCCGTCGCTCGCTGATATAGTTGCGGTGGCAACGCTTGTTGTGTCACCTCCGGTGGTGACGGAGAGAAGAGAGAGTGAGAAGACGAAGAGAAAAGAGTGAGGAGAGAGAAGATGGAGAGACGAGAGAAGATGAAGAAAATGTTTGCCAATTTGAAATGAAATTGATTATGATTTGGAATGAAAATTGTATAGTTAATATTTAAAAATGAAATATCTGATTTTTGAAAAGTAAAACCTAATATTTGAAATTTGAAATTGAATCTTGAAAACTCTTATTTTGTGTAATTTACACAATAAAAATGTAACGTGGTTAACATTAATTGAACAAAAGTGAGTTGTATTTCACGTTAATGCAATTTGATAGAAAATTTCGTTGCCTTTGCCTGACAATAATTAGGCCAAGATGCAAAATTAACTGAAAATTTGTACGCAATAAATAAAAAATTTCACACTCTTCTATAAGATTTAAGTATTTATTTCAAAGTGTGAAACTTAGTCCCTGTTTGGTGAAAATCAAAATTTTAATTAATTTAAATTAAAGTTTATAATTAATTTTAACTATACATTTTGTGAGATCCACAACTTTTAAATCACATATTTCATAATTTTTTATAAAAATTTATTAAAAATATGATTTTAATACCTGTCAAATAGGAGCTTAAGCAAGTTTATGAGTCTTATTTTTCATGATTTATAAAGAGAAACAACAAGTTTATATCAAAATTTATACTTGAATTTAAATATTTTATACCATGACTTTGATAATGCATTTTTATCCTATCTAAAATTTTAATTTTGTAATAAAAATTGAATTAAGTATGCAAAAGGGACACGACGGAGATTTGTAGAGAATAGACAAATCCCCCGAAAATAGAGGAAGTTTTAACATTTTTTATTCTAAAACTCCAAAATCGTACAGTCTTCCAATCTATACATACACAATCATGTATTTATAGGTAATAGCGGAAAGTTACAGGTCACGTATTATTATTGAAAAATTAAAATAAATAAATGTAACAGTATAACCCTATAAAAGGCATGCCTATATATCTAGTGTGAGAAAGCAATTTTCCTTCTCTCTGTTCCATTACACACACACACACACATTCTATGTACATGTATATTGTTACTAAGTTGAGGAAATATCTGGTATTTACTTATGTGATTTGATTGATTTTTCGCTGTTAGGGTTCAACTATGATGTGCGGATTAATCGATTTGAACACCGTGAACAATGAAGTTGAAACGGATTTTTTATATAATTCACCAGAATTGATGATGAAGTCATCGGAGACGGCGGCCTCTGTAAGTATGGAGCTATGGCATGCTTGCGCTGGGCCTTTGATTTCGCTTCCTAAGAAGGGGACCGCCGTGGTGTACTTTCCTCAAGGCCACTTGGAGCACCTTTCCGAGCACCAAGCTGCGGCCTATGATTTACCTCCCCATGTCTTCTGTCGCGTTGTAGACGTTAAACTCCGTGTAAGCATTGTGGGATCCTGTTTCCTTTATGGATTTATATTGCGGAATTTCGAAAGTAACGAGAGTTTCTTGTGTAATTTGGGAATAGGCCGAGGCAAATAATGATGAGGTTTATGCGCAGATTTCTCTGGTTATGGACAATCAGGTGAGGCTATATATACACGACAACGTGTATGAGTTTGTTGTTTGGTCATATAGTTTGCGTAGTGTTATAATTCAGCTTAAATTTCTCTTGTTTATTGAAAACTGACAACTTTTGAATACTTCCTCTGACGATCCGAATAAATGGTTTTCCTCTACCATTATATGCTATGGACAAATTTCGCTCTTCTAGAATCATTGATAAGTAAATCCTTATCTATACAGGCATTTTACTCTCCTTCTGGTATCTAAAAGAAGCTACTTTTCTTGCTAGAGCAAAAATTATGATCTGGGGAATTCTGACTCAATGTAGTGTTTATATGTGTTATATGGTAACCTAAGAAACTTTTATACTTTTAATAATCATAAAGAATTTCGGTGGTTATTCTGGCTAGCTGAAATATTACTTCCTTAGGAAAGCATCCATTTTAATTTCAGTATGGTCTCTGCTTTGTGCATGGCCCATTACTTCGAAGAAATGACATATGACGTTTCTTAGAAAGTTATGAATTTGGGCAGATTGAGAAGAAATGGAGTGAAGGGGAAGTTGAAGCAGATGCTGAAGATGAAGATGAAAACACTGAAGGTGCTAGGACATCAAGGATACCTCATGTGTTCTGTAAAACTCTCACTGCTTCTGATACCAGCACTCATGGTGGTTTCTCTGTTCCTCGTCGGGCTGCCGAGAATTGCTTCTCTCCCCTGGTAAATAAAATTACGTTTGACCTCCTACTTTAATTTAAAAGTTATCAACTCTTTGATGTTGTATAATTAGATTAGAGTCATTTGTTCATCTTGTTTTGCTATAGAGATGAACTAATTATACTTTGATTTTAGGACTATAAACAACAGAGGCCTTCACAGGAGCTTGTTGCTAAGGATCTACATGGGATTGAATGGAAATTTAGGCATATCTATAGAGGTATGAACTTTGGTATCTCTATATCTATACTGGGTTTGCATATATGGAATTAATGCGTGAAAGTTCATTTTATTCTATTTTTGCGAATTTGTTATTTGGTAACAAATTCTGGAGCAGGCCAGCCTCGAAGGCATTTGCTCACTACTGGTTGGAGTGCATTTGTTAATAAAAAGAAGCTTGTGTCTGGAGATGCTGTGCTTTTTTAAAGGTATGAAATACTGAATTGCAGAAGTGTTTAGTTATATTTGTTTTCTTATATATTGACATCCATTGCAGGAGTGGTGATGGAGAACTCAGGCTAGGGATCCGAAGAGCATCCCAAGTTAAAAGTGGTGCTTCAATTCCATCTTTCCTTGACCAACAATTAAGTGCTAGCAGCATTGCTAGTGTACTGAATGCCATATCTACACGAAATATTTTTAACATTTGTTATAATCCAAGGTATCATAATCAACCTAAATATTATCAGAAATTTGTATTTTGTTCCAAAAGATGGTTACTGCCTGGAAAGTAATAAAATGAATTTGTATAAGTTTTTAAGAGATTGAAATGGGATGCACCTAACTTTGTTCAACCTGGTGTGGCGTCATTCTGATACATCAGCTTCAGTTTTGATTTTAGTTCTTTTTCTTTAGTGGTAATGCAAAAATATCCGGCAAAGGGACCGCTTCATGATACTGACTGTGAAGCATGTTTGTTTTGCAAAGCTGATGAAATGTTGTTATGCGATGTTTTTTATTTATCTTATCCTTCTTGTGCTGTGTTGTTCAAATTTTTTTTTTTTTTTTAGATATATATTTTATGTTGGATACTAGATATACTAGAGATATGCCAAAGATTAATTTGGTTCACCTGGATATCTCTTTCTAGAACTTCGGCATGTTTTGATATTTGTGATAGTAATCTATTGGCATCTCTGAGTTTTACTTTAGAGCGTGTGATATTGATATTTCTCAGCTATGTCTAGTACTTTGTTATTCATTCCTATTCCAGCTATTGCCCTGTGGTTTCCAAGTTTCATCAGATATAAGTCTGCAGGGGTAATTCGTCCGAGATTATTGTACCTTATCATAAATTCACACAGAGTGTTGCACGATATTTTTCTTCTGGAATGAGGTTCAAGATGCGTGTTGAAACAGAAGATGCTTCTGAGAGAAGGTTGGTTTCATTAGAATTTCTGAATTTCATATGCATGCATCATCAAGAATATTGACAATATTTGGGTAAGTGCAGTGGACTTATTCTTGGAGTTAGTGATGTGGATCCCGTTAGATGGCCTGGTTCAAAATGGAGGTGCTTATCGGTATGTAGTTGGCTCAATTCTGCTTTATATTTTGCATCACATTGATTTTCCTAGGTGTCCACCAACTAAGCTACTGATTTAAGCTTTTTTTTTTTTTGTTTTGGTATTTACATTATGCATCTAAGAATGCAAGAAAGACTCAATTGGAAATTGAAATGATTATGCTTGGTGCATACCAGTTATTTATATTTTGTCTCTGCAAATATTTGCTGAAGCTTCATATGGTATTTACTGTAGTGTCCTGAAAAGTTTCATACCTGAACTGTCTACTGCTTCAGTATCAAGCCTTTTATGTGTACCCATTACTAATTTTGTAGTCTAAACATTTTCTTTTCAGACACTCACTAGAGTTGCCAATGCAACCTACTGCTACCCATCATCTCCTAAACCTTATGTACGTTCAGATCATGTGTTTATTTATTCACATCATCCAAATAACATTAAACACTAAGCCTATGTTTGAGCCCCATTTTTACTTGAAAATGAGTTATGTAATAGTGAATTTGGAAAAAGTTTTGGGTTTACATGCACTTATTTATTTTTATTTTTTTTTTGATCGGGTAAATATGAAATTATATTGATCAAAATCATGTACAATTACTCTGGGCATACCCGAGTGAATAAAAAATAACGAGACAATGGAAGTCAATAGAATACAACTACAATGGGCATACCCATGTGGACAAATGGACGGTAATCAACACACTATCAACGCACTAAACTAGTGCCAAAGGAGAAAAAATCAACCCATAGATAATGTCTCATAACAAATCAACACATTGGGATACAAAGAGAACATCACTTTGTATACATGTGTTTTGATTCGTCTTAC
>CAIGRN010022521.1:0-10932 GCA_903798345.1 Fraxinus anomala
ATTGATTTTTTTTTTTTTTTGAGTTTAAAATTAATTTACAACATTATCTACTATTACAATGTTAGATTTGATGATTGAAATTAATAAGTTTAATTATCTTTCCTGTTCAAGATTTGAATTTTTGTTAATTTACTCATCAATGGATCATGTGTTTTTATCAGTTATTCACTGTACTTTGATTACTAATACCCTTTTCCTATACAAAAAAAATGCTCTCTTTCGAACAGCTTTCTATAAATTGAGGCCTAGCTGTAACTTAACCTATGTACCAGCTACTTTGTCATTGACATTATTTAAATGAGTTAATCTTGAGAATTCTTTCTAACAACCCAAACATGGTCGCTCGTATAATTTTCCGCCTCTTAAGATGAAGTACACAACTCAAGGCGTCTGATCCGTTTAGTTGCATTGTTAGAAGTGCTTTTACTCGATTTTCATTTTGTGTTAATCGTACATATTTCTCGTGCACCAGATCATCATTTTTAACTTGTCTGAATATACCAAAAGCATCTCCAGCAACAACTGTGGAGGTATCAAATTATGTTCATCAATATAATATATGAATAATGCTATTTAGCATTACTGATGTTATAACACCAGTCTAGGTGGTATTATGTGATAGTCTTCAGGAAAGGTGGAATTAAGTGACTTATTTAATTGTACTTCTCATTTAATGCCACCTAAACTGACGTTTTAACACTAATGATGTTAAATATCATTATTCTAATAAGCATGCTTGTTATTAGAAAATATTATTGTTGATTGTTGGAATGCACAAACAGGGGGGAAATTCTCAGGAAACTGGTACAGTTCCTACTCCCGTAGTTATAATAGATCAAGATTCAGACTCTGATGCCACCGTTGTGGAAATTACCTTTGGAGATCGCCTTGGCGCCCTTCTGGACACCGTATGACATTATACCATTTCCTTTTTCAGTTGCTCAATCTTGTTGGATTTCAAAATAATCTATATTTGGTTATTTGCACTAGTTTGGCAAAATATACGCCATATGCATCGTATAACTGCTCTGGAATGTATTTCAGATGAAAGCGCTTAAAAATCTCGGATTGAATGTCATCAAGGGAAATGTCTACCTTGATTCATCTGGCAAGCACAACAAGTTTGCTATTACTAAAGCGTAAGTTTATGCTCTAGATTCTTTCCTATTTGAGTCATTTTTGTATATAGTAATTCTATTTAATCATCGTATTCTCTTCATTTGTAGAACTATATGGTTCAATTCTCTCTTCTTTAGATTAATTGGATTTAGATGCATTTTTTGTTTTGTAAACTTAATCTGTATAGTTTATTTCTCCCTAGTCCCTGAAAATTTCTGGAATCTCTAGAATTTCTTAACACATTATGTACTCACCAATTTGTGTGTCAAATACTCAAATTAGAGTCGCTCATACTAGAAGGGTCCTAAAACTTTTCAGTCATATCAGCTTATGTAATGTTGTGGGGGTGACATTTGTTCCTGTTATGGTGGGCTGGTGTCTAGTTCAACAGGTAGAAAGGTGGAGGAACCCGAGTTGCTGGAGGCAATTCGTTTGACAATCATTAACAACCTGCTTCAGTATCATCCGGTATTGTTCCTGATTAGTTTTTTTTTTTCCTTTTGCTGACGGATTTCCATTACATAAATCTGTAATGGCTTTCCTCTCCATGCAACTTTCTTAGAGATGTTGAATTGGGTTTTCAGGAGTCAAGTGCTCAATTGGCAATGGGTGCTGCATTTGGTGTCATGCCACCAAATCAGACGGTATAAACTAATTCATTATTTATTATATTCTCTCTCTCGGATGTGTCTATTGAGCTGTAATATAATCTTGGGCCATTTATTCTGCACATACATGTATATAACCATTTGAAAGCATAATGAGAGTTTGTTTTATATTGGTCAGTTGGATTAATTAGTCAAGCTGGAATTATGTAGTATTGAACATGATTGGACTGTACACTGACAAATGAGCCATATGAGTGTAAAATTTGGATGATCCCAAAACATTATCTGGTTCGACCAAAGTCCATCACACGGAGAAAATGAGACAAGTTTTTTATCAGAGAGAATATTATTGAACTTTTTCCTTATTTAATCACTATTCTTTCCTGCAGGTTGATGTGGATATAGCAACCCGTATCAATGTTAAAGATGATGGTCCTGAACGAAGGTGAAACACATAATAATTCATTGGGCTTGTTTATCATGAACTAAGCGTATATACATAGCTGCCGAGTGGTGTAATAACTTGTAATACAGCTTGTCATCTGGAGGGTTAATGCATAATTGATGCAATATTGCAGCTTACTATACGTGGAGACAGCAGATCGTCCTGGATTACTGGTCGATCTTGTGAAGATTATTACTGACATAAACATTGCTGTTGAATCAGGAGAGTTCGATACAGAGGTAATGACTCGTTCTCGAGAGACTATTTGCCTCGTTTACTACAATATGGTCAACATTACCAATGATATCTTGTTTCACTTCTGAAAAAGCTTTTCTTGTTGGTTTATAGGGCTTGTTGGCTAAGTCAAAGTTTCACTTGAGCTACAGGGGTAAAGCTATCAGCAAGTCCCTTCAACAGGCATGTCAAGCTTTCATAATAGTAGAAGTGATCTTTGAGCGTGTTTTCTAAGCTTAAAAGTTACTTTTAAGAACTACTTTTGCCAAACATGTTTTATGAGGTTTTCCGTAATTTACTATTTTTTTGGATTTTCGGTACAAATTCCTTCCTCCCCCTCGCCCACACCCCCCCTCCTTTAAGCTCAGCCAGCCATACTGATATGTCAGCTTAATCACAAGTTGCAATATTTGATTTCCTAAAACCTTGCAGGTCCTTGCGAATAGTTTGCGATACTTCTTGAGGAGACCGACCACGGAAGATGCAAGTTTTTGATACATTATGGGAGAAGTCGACAGCAAAAGCTAGGTTTCTGAGAATCAGTTGACGCGAACAATTTCTTCTTAAACTGGCAACATTATATGAAGTCTGGAAAAAAACCATTATCTTTCATCGTTGGCCTTATTATAGTAGCTGTATCTGCAAAAGTAATCTCGACTCATCAATATCTAACCAAGTCTTATTTTCAATTAATTTAGAGTTGACTGCATGAATAGTTTTTTGCTAATCCGTTCAGTTTGTTGCTACATTTATCCAAATAATTAGTGGCCTTCATCATTTTATCTACACAGTTCTACATTGCACACTGATGAATAAAAAGATAAGGCTACTGAGTTCGAAATTTGTACCACATTTTAGCATTTTTTGAAAGATATTTTCAGGCTGCCTTTACAGCCAATCATATGTCTGTAATTAATGGATGATGAAATGAGGAGAGCACAGAGGATAAGATGACCATCATGAAGATTTATGATCCACAGGCTGTGGAAGAAAGGTCCTTCAGTCGTATAAAACTTGTTTGGTACATAGTATTGCCAATGAATTTACGCTTATATCTTTCGGACCTATTTTGAAAAAAAATGATGATTTATAAATAAGAGATATTTCTTGATCAATCTCAGAACTATCCATACCAAATCAGAAATATATTGGATGTGGGCAAGAATCTTGACCAGTTCTCTACACTTTGTTTCATAAATAGTCTACTAGTTAGGACAAAAATCTTAATTGGTTGGTAAGAGTAGAATAGACAGACTTGGAACTTGGGAGGGTCAATTTTGGCAGCTTATATATACATGTTAAGTATTGTTCATCGAGTCTATTGACAATATTTAAATAATAGATTTGGCTCATTATTTGAAATTTTTCTACAAAATTTTCAACTCTTTAATGACATTTTAAGGTCTTAATGAATAAATTTGATTATGATTGCGAGATATGAGGTTTCTATAAAATATGACTTATTAATTGCTTTCAAAAGATTTTTAATTTGTCATATTATCATTATTATAGACTTAGAAAATTTCGAATCTTATTTCTACCATGTCCGTTGACCCCTAAAAATGAGTCAACAGATGTCGGGTCCACTCACGCCAAGTTAAGTACTGTTCCGGCTCGTTCCTATCGGAATAAAGGCGGTAGCAAAGAGGAAATGGACGTGGGAGACACTTTAAGGCGAAAGACAAAAGTGTTCGAGTTCCGGCCGGTGAAACAAAGACAATCGCGCTAACAACGATCGCCAGATAGAAATCAAACTAATCTATGTAGTCACAAAATAGGAATATATGGAAGGATGGATGAAATATCAATATACTTCCTTTAAGAGTGCGTATTTCGAATATATGATTGTCAATCTCCCAATCAATCATCCAACTTGCTTTAAGTTACAAGAAGACCCTATTTATACTATATTGACCGACGTGGTGTCCGTTGGATCATAACCACGTGGTCTCATCTCCCTAATTGGGACATCACATCACTGTTTCTTCATTAATTAATGCATTGATAAGTGATTAGCCGCCCTATACAATAGGCTGACACACTTACAACTTTATTACAAACGTTACATCAATCACTTCAAAGAGATCTTCAAATCTTTTATGAGGAACAACGTCGGCTTCATGTGCCTCGGTTCAGTTGAGAGCTTCGGAGAGATCTTTTAACATGGTTCTCTAAGTGGAAAGCTTCAACTCCTTTCTTTGCTTCTTCAGGCAGTGCGTCGAGGTACTTCGGCTGTAGAGTGAGGACTTCGATTTTGAGGTTTGCTTCAGCAAGAACTTCGACTTGTTTGACATTTTCGTATTTTGACTTCATGGATCTTTATTTGACTTTCTGCCTTCGTGGCTTGCCACGTGACGACTGCTCTTCGAACCTCAGAGGCGAGGAGTAACAATGTCAATATTTATCTATATGTTTCCTACACACTCAGACAAGAATCAATGGGCACCAAGATACCAAATCCAAAAAAGGATTAACAATCGTTGACACTTTGACGGTTGATTTCCGTACAAAATCTACGGAGAGTTGAGTGTAGGAGATATAAACAAGAATAGATTTGACTTGAGTTTAAAGAATGTATACCATCTTTTTTACTTGTGCATGGCTATTTATAGGGAGAGTTCTTCAATGGTTCCTTGCAAGAATTATCTTTTCCAATGTGACCTTTATTCCATGGCTGGAGGGTTTCGTGCCATGATTAGTCATTATGCCTCGTCTAAAGAACCTGATTTGTCAATTTCAGTTGCTCTTCACACTTCAATCCTGTCCATGGAGGTTCACTGAAGAGGCGAAGCCTAGCCTTGCTACCGCTTGAAGCAGAGACCACAAGGGATAACATTATACCACAGAGAGCGAGTGTTGCGACTTGACTTATTCCATATGGGCGAAGGCCATAGCGAGACGCGTGGCATGTGAACTTCTCCCCACATGGCATTCGCTTGTCCACGTGGCCTTCCCATCGATTCGAAATGTAATAATTATCATAGCTCGAGTCTATTCCATTTTGCCAATAATTAAATTTTGTGGTATTTGGTTGCTATTTTATCTTGTAACCCTACAGACTAAAGAGCCCCAATCTTAATATATACTAATATCAGATCTTAGTAATACTCAACTTCAAGATTTGAATATTGACAAGTTTGTTGAATTTAAGGTATAGTTTTAAAAATTCTCAATTATTTAACAATTCGTTTTTCGAGATTATAGGAATTAGATAATAAAGCAAATAACGATAACGAGTTCAAGTCTTTGAGTCTATTTTTTTTTTTAATGAAAATTTTACGTATAAAAAAGTAATTATTGAGGAAAAAATTATAAATCAATAAGCTCGTCTACCTCTCTAAAAGCTTAATTTGAGGACATGATTCCATAGATTTTTTTCAATTACTTCAAATAATTATGTTAAATAAAATAAAAATCAATCTTAAATTATTTAGTAATGTCCAAGATATGTCTAACCTACTCTAGTACGGATTTCTTAAATTTCTTGTTAGTAACAACCCCATTTGACAAAATAGTTAAATGAGTTTTACCATTTGATTTTGTCATGTTTGAGCCCCAAATTTTTTTGAAAAAGAGCGAAAAATACGTACAAGATTTCGACTGCCCATATGGCCCTTGCTCGACTCACAAGACATAACAAAAGACTACAACATCAAAGTAACTGGCATTTACTCATTATTTGGTACATTATACTCAACAATAACAATAATGCACGAGAAAAGTAATGACTATTGTACGAGAAAAGTAATGACGGAGGGGGTGGGCCCCACTGAAATTTGAGAACGATAATTTTATATGGCTATCTTTTACTTTCTATTTTTAACATTATTAGATTTTGAGTTAAAAAAGTTAATAGTTAAATTAGACCTCGATGGATTCGAATCCCAACTCTATCTCTAGATAAATAGCGGCAAAGCCACATGAGAGTATGCGGTGTTCAATTTCCTAAAAGAATGACTTGAACCACAAATTTGCGATGTTCATCTTGTATGCGTTTATTTAAAATAGCCTTAAAGGGCTCCATTGTTAAACCATTATCTACCAAAACGATGAGACATAAGCCAACTCGTTTGCCACACAAGCTTGTGTATTAAATTTACTAGCTCATACTATGCTTAATTATGTACAAATTGAAGTTCATCGACCAATTTGAAACACACAATTTCAAGAAATTTTTTTGGCTCAACTCTAGCATATTAGCATTATACATGGACTTGTATGGCCGATGGATCTAACCCTTGGATGAACTTGCTAAACCAGTGTCAAAATAAATGTGGAAATATCTATTTACTAATTTATATTTTTATTACTTATTTATATTGGTAATGAAATCGAATTAAGTCGAGAACAAACAATTAAGTTTTACATGTATTTCAAGTAAAGTTTTATCTAAATGAAGTCCATCGGCGTGTCTTAAGAAAATGAACAACCACAAAAATTTTATCTTCTTTTATTTGATCAAAACTGTCATTGACGACATCAATGACGACGACAAATTCAAAATAAACATGCATTAAACACGTTATGTGTGGATGGAAAGTGTTTCAATAATATAGTACTAAAACAATATTTGAAAACTGAAAATAAGTGTCAAATATGGAGGACCAAATATGTCATAAATTTCATATTAGTAACAACCCTTTCTACCAAAATTGTAAGAGAAATGATTGAGTCAAGACCGTGCCCTAGTGTTGGAAGAATAATGAATCACTAAGAATTGTAAAATTTAAAATAGTATCCCTCTCATTTAATTCAAACATAGAACTATTATACTGATTTGCTAGGTATATATATGGTGCTCCTAGAATTTTCATGTACGATCGTATCATCTGCACACCCTTAAGGTCAAAAAATTGTCAAACTTAACCTGGCCCATCTTTCAAATATGTGTACTTCGTCGACTCCTTGATTGCAGACCACTACGAACAACCTTGCCCAACATGTTATTTTTTTAAAAATGATATTTAATTCTTTTTCTAATAATTCGTACCAACAAGGACTTATTGGCCCCCATTATTTGAGATTATAAATTTTGGAATAGTTTTTTTTTTTTTTGTTAAAAGAATGTATGGTTAAAAATGAAGAATTTTTTTTTATATGTAATATTATTTTATCAAAAAATATGTGGTTGGTACGAATAGAGAGAAAAATTGATTATAATTTTAATGGGAGACAAATGAAGGCTAAATAATCAACTCGGCATGGTTCAACTTGTAAAGGTAATACATGGAAATGCCCGGTTGACCAGGCTATATTTCCATAATGACCTTTGAACAAAAATAAAGTCAAAAGTTAAAATTGTAAAGTTATTTACCAAAAGCCAAAATTGCCATCATCTTCAACAAAGAAAGGAGAGGGGAGGAAAAAAGAAAAAACTCACACAGTTGCTAACAGTCGAGATCCGATCGAAGTCGTCATCCTCATTGTCAACCTAATGCCGACCACCACACAACTCAATCATTATCTTCAACAAGGTAAGTTTTTTTTTGGAATTATGAGATTGACTTTGCATATATAATGTTTCAAAAATTTGTGTATTAAATTGTTATGTATGATATTTATTCTTTATTATTTAGGTCGATTATTGGGTGTAATAGTGATTTCCTTGTTTATATTTGCAATACTCACCTTATTCTCGCCATTTCTGACGAGATTACAGTCGGCCCAGTCCGAATTTTTTCCTCACTTGTTTTTCTTAATTTTCTTTTCAATATTTCTTTTTTTTTATGATAAATTTATTTTTTTTCAATGTTAATTAAATAATATTTATATTATTTATTTAATTTTCTTTTGTGTAATTTCTTTTGTTTTTATTATATTTTTTTTAAAAATAGTTTAAAATTTCTTAATTGTTTTCTTCATATTATAAATATTTTTTTCTCAATTTAAAATTCTTTTTAATTCTTTTCTTTTTATGATAAAAATTAATTTTTTTAAATTTTAATAAAATAATATTTATATTCTTTATTTAAATTTTATAATTTCCTTTTGTTTAATTTGTTTTGTTTTTATTACATTTTTTTGGATATAGTTTTAAAAATTCTTAATTATTTTCTTCATATTATAAATATTTTTTTAATTTAATTTTTTTCTTTTCTTTGTATGATAAAACTTAATTTTTTCAATTTTAATTAAATAATGTTTATATTCTTTATTTAATTTTTATAATTTTCTTTTGTATAATTTTTATTATAATTTCTTTGATAATAGTTTTAAAATTTCTTAATTGTTTTCTTCTTATTACAAATATTTTATTGTTATTTTCTTTAATTTATTTTTTTATTATTTATTGTCTGTAATTCATTTTTTGTTCTTCTCCTTTAATATGCTAAATCATTTATTTTTTTAGTATCGGTATAAAATGAATCTATCTCGTGTATAGTAATTACAATTTGGTTCGCTTCATTATCTGAGATTATATTTTATTTCATTATCTTTTGTTGAATTTTTTAATATTTAAATTTTTATAGAATGAAGTATCACCTAGATGCGAAGTTGACACAGATGGTGAAAAAATGTATTTGAAATAGTGACTTTGATAGTTTCACTATTCTATTGGAGTTGCTGGATGATCAACACGTAGATATGCTACACTAGTCCTTCATGTGGCTTCTATATCAGATGAGAGGTGCAATACTTTGGGCAAATCGTTGATGCATTAATATGTTGGTTGCTTAGGTCAGTCGACGATGATGCTCTCCACTTCGATCTTTAGGGGTCGCTACTTTTTCTATATTTGAGTTTGTCCTGATGACTGGACTGAAGATTACGAGCAACGAATCAACTACTGACGGTACTCAAAGAAGCAATAGGCTGTACGACGAGTATTTTCAAGGACAGTTGATGGTGCTTCTACCGCAGGTGATTAATGCAATCAAGGAGTGCGACCAGATGATGGACAGATTGAAGCTAGGATTAGTCTATATCCTTGAAAGCGTGGTGATGTGTTATCACAAAAAGGCTGCGATCGACATTTTCCATTTGAAAGTTGTTGACAACATCGATGTCTTCAACAACTATTTGTGGGGTCGGAGATGTTTTAAGGTCACAGTACATGTCTTCACCAAATCACGCGGATACCAATTGACACGGCCCTCCCGAATCACCCTAGTGGACCCGACATGTGCCGTGCGCAGATGGTAGATACCAACTAAGTGCCGAGCCCACCACCAATGTAACTTTGACTTGCTTTGATTGGGACATACTTTTATAAAAAAAATTGAAAATTTTAATTTGTAATTTATATATCAAATTCATGGGCTCGCTACATATTTTGTATATTTAGTGCTTTTAGGGGCTTTTGTTTGTAAATAATAGTAAATGCCGATTTACCACTATTATATTTTAAATAGTTTGTATTTTGAGGGCTGGTGTACTCTATTTTAAATTATAAGAATAGGTTTGAGGAAATTGATTATTGTTCAGGCGATGTTTATCCCACTTGAAGCCCGATGGGTCCATGCGTAAGTACGATACTTATGGATTACCTCTGACATTGCTGGTAAATGTTTAACATAATCAACGTTAAAATATTTTTTATACTAAATTTATATATAATAATTGTATGTGTTATATATCTGGACATATGAGACCGTCCCCCTCTTGGATACCCAGTTTGCGAAGCGAGGTAAGACGCTGCCCTAAAATGTATCATTGGCGAGATCCCCAGCAAACGAATGTCTATCTAGAAGATAGTTATCAGTTATCCTCGACGACTGCATGATGTCCATCTGGATTACCTCTGTTGATAGGATCGCTTCCACTAAGGAGATCACCTATGCTGATGAGATCTCTTTCTCTTCCATCCAGACACCTCTCCCGTGTATCTCCTGTATACGGCCAGAGTCATTATTTCGATTATATATATGTTCGTCTGACTGGATTTATGGCGAAGGAAGTGGGTGCATTACGACGAGAGTTGAGAGAGAAGGTAGGCGTGCTACGAGGAGGTAGGGATGCTGTGATGAGAGTTGAGCAGCGAGGCATCAAATTTATGCCATGATGTTACAGTGCTACGATGTCATATAGCAGGCCTTCAAGATGAGGTCGTAGAGCTCTGAAGGTATATAGCAGACAGACGAGGGGGTGACAGATGGAGTGACGGAGAGGGTGATGTAGATGATGACGAAGATCGGGGTCACATACCGTTGTAGACAGATGATGGTACATTGAATTCATTTTTGTTATCTATGGAACGAGAGGGGGTAGCCCCGATGGGGACTGGAGAGGTGTCGGAGGAGGAGAGGACGGTGGGTAAATTTGGATTTGGCATCTTGACATATTGCATTAATCAACTCGCCATCATATATATTGCTTTTAGAGTTGTACTATCGACTAGAATTAGAGGTTCACCGCATTTCGAAATTCTCGAATGCATTGTTCAAGAGCCATGAAGAAAAACTTAAAAGTAATTTTCGCCCTCCATCTCGATAAAAAATATCGAGTCAGGATTAGTTGTCCCCATGTTATGGCAATACCTGGTCAATATAGCATAATTCTCATCGATCGAGCCCATTAAATCCTCCA
>CAIGRN010022542.1:0-11786 GCA_903798345.1 Fraxinus anomala
TTTTGTTGATTATTTTTAATTGAGCTCCTGTTTGAGTCACATTAAAATTTTCATTTTCATTCTTCTATTCATTTTCGACTACACATTCTTTAATAAAATAATATTTTTCATCACATCAATAAATTTTCCTTCTTTTTCAACCACACATTCTCCATCAATCTATTATTCCATACATTCTTCCAAAATAATGTGGCTCAAACACACACTTGATTAAGGTTTTTATATTTTAGCAAGTTCTGATATATAAAGCTCCCTGGAGTTCCTTTTTTCTGTCAAGTTCTACGTCACTAGTTATTTTCCCAATGCACGAGGGGAACATGACAGGGATACCTCTACTTTGAGGTGGAATACGCGTACCACTTATACACTGTTTTTGTGAACCACAGGATGAAATATTCCATAGGATTCTCTTCATACATGTAAGGGAGCTTGAAGTATGTCTTGTCGGTCTATATTCACCACTAGCAAGTAGTTTTGTTGTATCTTGAATGTTCTAACTGTGGAAGAGACTGTGTGGTGCTTCTTTATTTAGAAGTTGATATATGTACAATTGATTCTAGATTAGTATGGCGTGGGTTCAGTGATGGATACTTGTAACTTGTTAATTCACGGGCAGCAAGTATCCTATACATTCTTGTTTATAGCTTGATTATTGTGATAAGAACTTGGACGGTAAAATGAAACCATTTGGCCCCCGTGTGATGACCATTATTTAGAGAAAATGGAGTTTTGAATAATAATTTTTTCGAGAATGTGTGGTCAAAAAATGGGGAAAAGTTTTGGATTTATGCTTAAAATATTTCATTCTATATATTTGTGGTTGAAAATGAGTATGAGAATTAAAGAGTTCTGAAATAATGGTTGTCAAACGGGTGATGATCTCAAACCAGTAACCACAAATTCTATCCCCTCTGAAGTGATGACGTTCTTTCCATTTAGGCTTCTGTTTGCTTGAGCGGAAAGTGGTCTATTCCTTGTTTGATCTCACAGCGCTAGGAAAAATGAAAAAGACCTTGTGGAAATGATAAAATCAGCCTTGCTTTTGCTTTGCTGTTGGGCTCTTGGAAAGTACCTAAAATGTCTGTTAACAAAATTGATAAGATAGATAAATATTAAGAAACAAACTGTCATTTTTTTGTGTTTGATTCCAAATATACCTTTATGGACTAAATTGGCAAATTTGCTGCAACTATCAGGCATCTTGCTTGGATGCAAAGTTAATCAATTCCTGACTTGAATTTCTTAGAAAATTTAGGAGTAATATGTTGCTGCTGCTTATTTTCATTCTACAAGTATTTAGCTCTTTATTGATCTGAGAAAGTGAGCGTACAGCCATAACCTTTTACTGATAATTATGTAGGCAACTTTTGAGTGCTGTTAGTATATCAAAACTCTCTGCCGTATATAATGTTAGATTCTCCTGTATAATGTTAGATTCTCCTGTTAATATTATCATTCTTTGGTTATTCCACTGTTGTCAATAGCTTTCCGAAATATTATACATTTCTTAATGCATTCAAACTTGGCTCCGCTATGGGAATTCTATCTTTCGTCATATTTCAACTCACTCAACTTTGTTACAGGATGCTCATCCTCTCAGCATGGCTCCTCCCCAAGTCGAGAATCAAATTGAGCTGCAGAGTCTCTCGTTTGCTTGCAAGAGGGAGAAATCTGAAGAAGATCCCGAACCACTTTCTTTATCTCAAAGTAAAAGATCAAAGCATGATGATCCTAACTCAAGCCATGCAAATGGATCGGAAGATTCAACCACGACAAGCCATGATCCCTCAACAATTATGATGACGACAAATTTTTCACCTGCACTTCTGGAATTTCCTTTATTAGAACCTGTAGAACCTAAAGAGAATAATCCAGTCAACCTGCTTACCTTCGATTCCTCTAACCTTGAGAAGTCTGTGCCTCCCGGATATTTGAAATTTATCAGCAATTTGGAGAACGGGATCTTGAATGTCTCCATGGAGAGGGAAACACTAAAAATCGAAGTGATGAGGGCCCAAGCAATGATCAACGTTCTTCAGTCCCGTATTGAGATCTTAACTAAAGAAAACGAGGACTTAAGACAACAGCGTGTTCATGAGAGCAATATAATTGCGGCACCTATACATTTGTAGTTCTGTAGTTTTCTTGCTCAATCCCCTTTGTACTGTCTGCATCTTGGATCAATTTTCAGGACAGGGTAAGATCGAGTAATGGCGTATCAAGACATTTAGCTGTTTAATATGTAATATTTCGGTACTTTAATGAACTCTACTGATGCATCCTTGAAAATGCCCGTCTAGTTAAATCGAACTCTTTCAAATAAAGTTGAGATTGAACAATTTTGGTGGTTTTATATCTACTGGTCAGAGTGGTTGGAATGCGGTAACAGAATTACCTAGAATTTCTTGTAAACAATTCTTTAATTTAATAAATAAGATCGTCTAAATGTTCATGTGTATGTTATATAAAAAATTAGGTACTCTAATGTTTATCTAAACTCAATAGTTAATTGTTAAATTAATTTTGAATCACGAACTTTTATCTTTTTGAATCATGAGTAGCATTTAATTTAAAAAAGTTGATACTTCAAACCTTCAAGTTTTCTATGGTATTCTCCAAAAGTGAGATCACCGTTGGGTGAACACCTTCTTTTAATTAAATGAAGAAATTAATTCTTGGGCTCGACAAATGAATGACATAAGAAAAATATATATTCTCTCTCTCTCTCACAAAATTTGAACACTATAGAATTATGTATTATAATTATTGTAGAATTTCTAGGTCCATATAATTTTTATTAATAGAGATAGAAATGCTCCAATCTATGTACAATAAGAATTCCACATTCAAATAAGAATTTTAAGTAAAATAAACCTTAGTTTATATTTAATTATGTGTAGTTCTAAAATTTCAGTTACAATTATAATTAAGTTTACAATTTTTATAGCAATCACAACTAAGTGCAAAACATTATTGTAATTACAATTAAGCCCAAAACTATTATAATTATTGTAATTAAGTCTCAATAATTTATAGAACTACCACAAGAAACTGATCGGACATATATTATTCAAACTCTAATAATTAGATTATGTCTAGTCGATCCTAAACCATTCAATTTAATTATTAATCTCGACTTTTTCATTAAAGGCAAAATAGACTTTTCCACTAAAGGTAAAAGACTGAACTTTCGAAATATATAAGATCACAAAAATCAATAAATCTGTAATACTTTCCTATGACCTGTCGTATATTTATTTTATCCATGTTTGAGATTCGATAATTAGGTACAAGCATAAATGACATTTTTGTCCTTCTAATTATTCTCGCTAACTTAAGCAACGGTCCAGTGAACTAATAACAAATGTCGAAATTTAGCCGTCGTTAAACGCTGAGCTCAGATTTTAACCGTTCAACAGAAAATACTTATAGTCACTCTACCCATTTTTCAAGACGACGGTTCCCAAAATGAATTCATGTTCTCTACTTCCTCATTCTCAAGTTCACAACTCATCGAGATATTTGATCAATCAAATTGATTTAACCCATTGGTGAATCAAAGAATCATTAAAATCACGAAATGGTATACATAACCCTATCAAGTGATTTAGATGTAGTAAAAGGCAATCAAGTGGAATTTAATTATTCGCATGGTCATTAAACTCGACACGTGATCTATTTAATACACTTCAAGTACACTAGTGTTACCTTTAACTATTTCTGTGATAAGGACAAATCACAAACTCAAATAGTGAATCGGTCAACACTACAACCTTTCAGTACAAGGTGTCACGCAGTGAGAATACTTATCTCCCCATTCGGCACGACAAGCACGCTAACAGCTAGGCGTAAGGTCTATTTTATCAAAGAGTGCATTAATGATATGATCATATGCAGGTATTCTCCCTAACATCATACGCATAGCGCGCGTTCGAGCTTGCCGGCCTAAGAATGAGGGGAAGGCGGCCTTGAGGCGTAGCACCTCGGGAGCCAAACCTGCGTCCGTGAAACAAGTTGTCAACCCTTATACAATGGTTGTAAACAAATTATTTATGATTAAATATAAGTCGTGTCACACTATACTTCTCAATGCAAGTACCCAACTTATATTATCACAAGTGATCATAAGGCACTTTAATTCTCACGTTCAATAATAAATAAATGTAATAAATAAATAAAACCATAATTTTCATTATAAATTATTACTATATGGCAAATAACCTAATAGAAAGTGATTTACACGTTATTCTAAAATATTTTATAAGTATTATGAAAGTAATATTTGACTCTTTATTTACCGTTTTGATCTAAATATGAAATAAATATACGCCAATAAAAATAAATTTTAATTATTATACATGTACGCAAATAGTGAAATGCATATTTGAACATGAGTATTAGAATTACAAGTAAATGCATAATGAAGATGCATGGTAAATACGATACATGAATTAACGTGAATGTTAATTAATTTAGAACTAATATCAAAGAATATATATGTGACATTGAGTGTTAAATCATTTATACTAAATGAATATAATTTAATTTTTGATTAAGTGAAACTAGATGCTATTAGCACATATAAATGTGAATAATGAATTGCATTACTGAATGTAAAATTCGAACGTAAATTTTAATTAATAGAGAATTAACAACAACTCAATTGACAACAAGGACATGAATGTGAATGTGAAATTCAAATTAATTTAATTAAATAAATGTGATATTAATCAATTGAGAACTAATCACAGAAAATACATGCATTAACAAAAATTTTGCAGTATTTATTATAGTTTGTAAATTACATACATAATGAAAAATAAAAAGCAATGTATTATTGAAATAATTGAATTGTAGTAGGATAATAATCGTCCAAAAAATTATTCTCATTTAAAGTGATATTTAATATATTGTAGATAATTGACTGCATGCTTCCTTTTGAAAAATATGAAATAATTTCGTTCTATTGTACCGAATGGTATTTGTCACGGGCTTGTTTTAGCTTTAGTTGATGAGACTGAAATTAGGAGGGTACATTGTTAGAAGTAATAATCTAAGATAGAATATCGAATAAATAACAATATTATATCAAACTTTGATTATCTCGACATCTTAGGTTTGATAATCAATTATGAGAGACTCGAAGAGGTGTACTGAAAATATTAAAATATATCACACATATAAATAAATGTTACTATGAATTATTTTATGGGAGGAAATGCATCTAAGTCAAAATGGGAATTTTATGAAATTATTATACGATCATCTATAATTATTAGTAGGGCGTTTCTGGTTCACTTTACATTAAACAAGCTTATATTGTGCTCAACACGAAGGAAACATAGATGAGGATGTTGATACATTTGTGGGGGCAAAATCGATGAATGTTCATTAAACTTTAGTCAGGTTACTATTTACTTACCGAACTTGAAAGGATTTTCAATGCTCAACCATCTATCAACGTGTTTTTCATCCACCACTTGACAAGAATTTGTCTCCATCTATTTACGGAAAAGACCATGTGGCTCACAAAAATCCTCGTTAGTAGCAGATCACGTGAAATTATCCCTCGTCAGGTAAAACCATCCACACTAAAAAACACAACTTTGATTATTTGTCCAAACACGACTTTGAAAAGGAGAAACAAAGTTCACTGGAAAGTTACTAGCAATTATTCGACATGTCACCACTATTACTAATATATACTTCTCCAATAATAGTGGAAAGATTTCATCAAGTTTGGAAATCTAAACAATTTGCAGACACTCAATTTATAAAGAAACAAGCTATTGGGTCAAATTCATTCCTAGCTGTGCCACAGTAAACTTAGGATTTTGGCTGGATTTACTGTGGGTTACGATGGAGAAGGGTAGGAAAAGAAAATGAAATCTGATTTGGAATGTTGCTAAGTTGTGTTTTCTTTTGTCCATTCAACGTTGTGTTTAGTGAAATTAACCAAAGTTGTGTTTTTGGAGTGGGGTGTTTTGTCTCAGGTGGACAAATTTAATTACATGCCATCATGGATTCCTGTCTGCCACAATAAATTTTTCGTCAAGAGATAGCACTGGTTTCTTAACTATTGGAAGGGTGAGAAATATGTTGATAGATAGGTGACTATTGAGAAATATTTTAAAATTTGACGAGTAAATAATAATTCAGTTAAAGTTTAAAATGAGCTTTCATTGATTTTATGCTACGTTCTATTGACAATTTTAGTTTTTCAAGAGAACGTGATTTAGGTGGTTCATTGACCTATCTGATAAGAGTCTCAATAGCTCACGGTGAATATTAAGGATCATTCTAGTCTTTCCTAGAAGTATTTAGCAATGAATAGCAAAGAAAACTAGATATACTTCTTTGTTTGAAAACTCGGAATCAAGTGTTAAAAAACAATTGAAGCAATATCTAAGGTTTGATTCAAAATTGGGGCGTGTACGTGAGCAAGATGAAATGTCAAAATGTAATAAAACTTGGAACACTTCTAACCTACATTTTGATAAGGTGCATTGACAATATCTAAAAAGCATTAAAAAAAATAAAAATAAAAATCTTATATAGATTCTGTTAGATGCATATTATTGAGTGGAGAATGCATTTTAAATAGTGATTTGATGAAAAATATGTGATTAAAAAATAAGAAAAAAATTGGATTTGAGTGTAATATTATTTTATTGAAAAATGTGTAGTTGAAAATGAATTTTGAAAAAAAAAAAAGAATTTTTGTAATAATGTGGATCAAATAGGGGGATATTATACTGTCAAGACTTCATGTCAAACATTCTTTTAAGATAGTGAACAAGTTTCAGGATGAACTTAGTTTTAGTTTTCTTGAATTCTACGATAACTATTGAAGGATGATTTATTTAAATATTTTAGATTTATTTTAAAGTATATAAATATTATATAGCTCCTGAAACAGCAAGAAGCACCAGTGGTCTAGTGGTAGAATAGTACCCTGCCACGGTACAGACCCGGGTTCGATTCCCGGCTGGTGCACTTTGCGATGACGATAATTGCGCCCAGTGCGATGGTGGGTCCGTCGCTGTGTCTGATCCTTCAGATGAAAAAGTGGCGCTTCTGAGCATCTTTTCTTTTTCATTTGCGTTTTTTTTTGGGGCCTCCTTTTTGAGTTTTTATAGTTAAACGGGCACAAACTGGAACGTGTAATTGGATTTTTTGTTTTTCATTTTAAAATTTTTATCCTTTGTTTTTTCGTGCACATGTTAGTAACTAGTAAGTAATTCGAGGCAAGGGAAGAATAAATTGAACGTGCTTAATTGTGAAGTCAAAATTATTAAACATTATTTTTAGAGTTAACTCTTCTAAATAATAAGCTAAAATTTACTTTCTAAAATGTATCTTTTGAGCATAGCCTAGCCAAATAATAAAATTTAGTCAATTGTACAATAGCAAAAAAAGGGTAAAATTTTAGTAGCGTAGAATACAATTACATGAGAATTTAGGAGTCCGCAAGAAACAATTAAGAACAACGGTAAACAAATTGATAAACATTTCTATTGTCTGTTACCTAAACTAACCCCACAAAATGATACATGGTGTACAACCATCATTTCCCGACCAAAAACCCATAAATGCCTTTGCTTCCCCTCCTTGCTAGATTATGCCAAACCTGCACATTACAATCCAGTTGTCCGTAAAGAAACTCATTAACCTAAATTGCAAGGAAATTAAAAAACAAAATATGCGTAAATGTTATTATTATTTTTTTATATAAAAAAAAGGGGGATATGAAAACGTGTAAAAAAAATTATTTTTATAAGTTCATTTTTTATTTAAAATCTATTTAACGACAAACTCTAATCACATTAATTTTTGTAAAATTAGTGTTAAAGCCTGCAATTAAGTCAATTTTTAGTTGAAGCTCTCAACAAAGTCGATACAGAAAGGTTCCAAGTTTCATTAAAAATTAAAAAAAAAAATAGAAAACTTTTTGTGAGTTTCCGAATGTTCTGGTTTAGAAGTTTTCACGCAACCTAGCTCAAAACAAAAGTAGGGCAGTCAATGGATTTTATTTTAATTCGAATCCGATGAAATTAATGAGATATGAATTTAGAGTTTCGATCTGATAACCCGATCAAGATCCGAATCCAATAATCCGTTAACTAAATTGATCAAATATAGATATAGATTAATCCAATTTGATAACAACCGATCTGATTTGTGATAAATGGTTAAGTCGGTGAAATATTTTTATAACATATTATTTGTCATTAAAATAAATAAACGAAAAAATAAAGGAATTTAGAATAAAAGTCATCAAATTCAAAACATAAAAAAATAAGAAAGTCAATTCACGTGTACACTATTCTAAAAAGCGTAATGCGTAGAGAGACGTGGAGATTTCGAGCTACACGAGTTTAGACGAAGCCTTGGCGGGAAAAAATGTAAAAAAGTATTTTTCTTATTTTAATATTATTTTAAATTTTTAATCAATCTAAAAATTATTTAATAATACATACAAATTATAGTTCCAAATGCAGTTTTAAGTGCTTAACAAATGAATTCTTATCTTATATCGAAAGTTTATAATAAAATACTTGGAAGTATCCTCTATAAATAAGTGAGTCAATAAATGGAAAAACAAATTTTTATACCTTTCAATCCAATTGGTTAAAAGTTAAAAAAGTTGAAATAATTATAATTATTAAACACGTTTAAGAATTGGAAAAAAAATCGTATATAGATTTAACAATCAAATATCCGTTGAATAATCGGATTGAATCGAAAATAGGCAGATCCGATCCATATCCGAAAACAAGCGTAGGATACTGACCTGGGCAATTAATTCTAAAAACACTCAAAACGTCGAAAATGCGTTTTGAGTTTTATATTATAAGTTTAATCTCGTTTTCGAAAAATTTCAAACCAATCGCATTTTCAGTGTTTTGCAAAACTAAAAACTAAAAAAGGCTTGAAAACAGCAAACCAAACTCACCCTAATAGTTTAGAAGTTTTTGCGCAACCTAGCTCACAACAAGAGTAAGATACTGACCTGGGCAACTTCAGTGGTTCCTAGAACGTAATCTAGCCAGCGACCCACTTCCAAATGCCACCAGAACGCTGTCTCTGGACAGTTGAAGCGAGCTCCATTTCACGTTCAAAAGCAGATTTTTCTCTCCTAAGTGCCTGAACCTCTTCTTCTATTGCTGGCATCGACTCCAACATCTTCTGTACCTCTGCTATTTGTGCCTGATGATGCCATTACAGATGGATAAACATTGAATATGGATCGATATTAACCCTTTGCAGTTTCTGAAAACTGGACACTTAATACCAAACAGTTTAAACTTTTATTCAGGAACACAGAAAAAAAGAAATCTGAAAAGAGGTTCAAAAAACCTAAGGTCGGACCTCCAATTTAGCACATCTTGATCTCTCTGCTGCAAGTTGAGCTTGAACTGAATGTAGTTCCTGAAACCAGTTAATGAATATGAAGACATCCGTGATAATTTAGTACTGAAACCGAACTAACAGTTTATTCTGAGAAGTGAGAAACACACCTTGGATAGCTCGGCATAATTTGTGTTTGTTTCTTCAATCTTAGCCTTGAGAGTAGAGTTCTCTGCCATAACTTCCACAAGGGATGTTTCTGCAACCTTCTTCTCTTCTCTGATTGAATTAATTTCAACTGAATGATCCTGCTTATTAGAGGTATCCACTGGAATTACCTTAAAATTTGGATCTTCTTTCTCGGGGAAGTCTAACTTCTCAGATTTTGTCAAGGCATATGCGGCAGTAACAGAAGCCGCTGCCGCCGCAGCTGCTGGTGATAGAAATATCTTGGGATGTGAAGAGTCCCTTGGTTTTGGCCTCATTACAAATACCTACATTATAAGGAAAAACCGAGATCACCATAACACATAGGTGAACTGAACTAAAACATTTAGCAGAAAATTGGTCTTTCTACCCACGGAGGGAGCAAAATGAGGCACAACATGTAAACACGGAAAGATCCCTAAAACAAAAGAAACTATCAAGAGAGAGAAAACTAAAGCCAGTGTAATATCAGGTCTCCTGGATTGAAAAAAATACTACCAGGTTTTTTAGAGATAAGAAGGGACTTTCAATTGTCCTTTTCACAAGCATAACATAGAGCCGTTATATGAGCAATTAGTAGGATGCCAGGGACACATTTATTTACATAATACTGACTACGGCCAGGCAATTCAAGTCACCATTTGGAATAAGTTAGTGATGAACACTCTGAGATATTAATAACTCGATGGTGAATCTAGAGCACCTAGATCAATTATAAACATTTCCATCTTAATTGCCCTACAAAATTCACTATATTGTCATTAAAAATAAAAGAGAGTTTTACCACCAAAACCATTATCTTATAGTTTGTCATCGTAATGTATAAAGATGATGCATAAATAGAGTCTGGCATAGACTACATCTAGCATTTTGTGAAAGTAATAGTATATACTGTGCATGCTATATCTGTTGTTTCTATAATTAAACCTAGCATGCAACTGCAAGCTGATGATTAATATGACGACAAAAGAACTACATGCTGAAGATAGTTCACTTTCCTGCACTAGCAAAATATCATAAGCTTGCCAGTGTCCTACAATTATAAGATGTTGCTTTCATTTATACCCATAATAATGTCTCCATGTCCTATAAGAGGCAACTAATTCTATGATTTCTTCTATACATAGAATTAACTAATCTACGGATGTCATTCTTTGTACATTACGTAGATTCCAGGACCTAAGCATAGTTCATTATGCAAAAGAAGGTTGATACACTTGTAAAATATACTGTACCTCATTGTAATATTTCCCATTGTAGCCACCAAATGTAACCAAAAACTTCTCACCATCTAGCAATGCTGAGGAAACACTGATTCCCTGTTCATGGTATCACATCAGACTTCAGTGCAGATGTAGAGAACGAAAGTAAAAGAATTTCAAGTGATACGACTTAAATTGCAAGGGAATGACACAGGAATTACTTGGAGCTCCATTTTATCATGTTCACTTAAAGTATTGTCGAAAGCATATCTTATGGGGCATTTAAGCAGGAAGCAGATAATATTTTAAAATAAGCCGACACCAAAATTTACCATACGAAAAATTCTAGAGATGTTAGAACCAAAAGTAAATTTCGCAGTTGCTAAGAAATTCTAGACATCATTTTCACTTGGTAGTAATTCAGCAGCAGGATGCAAAGAGAGAAGTCGTGCATTACTAGTACTTAAAAATCAGATCTAGTAACAAAAAATTGATCACGTTGCAAACTTCAGTTGAAGCACCCGCCTCTCAACATGCCGCAGAGGAAAAAAACTAAAACTAATGTATACAAGCAACGAACAAACAAGAAAAGGGGAAATCCTTCCATCCAAGGTGTAAAATTAATCAAATATCTTGGAAATAGTGGACAAACCGAACGTGTAAGTTAGCTACGAACTCTTGAAATAACTGTTAACATTGAATAAGAATAAGCCGTGATGGATTCTTTACACCTATTGATCTCTAACATTGGAGAAATAAATAAAAAATATTACTAAATTGCCTGCTTGACTTTTAACATAGAACAATGTTTTATCTCGTTTGTATGCAGCTTTTTCAGAAATTAAACCCCTTTTTGACAACCATTATTTCAAAACTCTTTAATTCTCATACTCATTTTCAACCACACATTTACACAATAAAATATTTTGCACATAAACTCAAAACTTTTCCCTACTTTTTAATCACACATTCTCCAAAAAATCACTATTCAAAACTCCATTTTCTCAAAATAATGGCAATCAAACA
>CAIGRN010022556.1:0-16379 GCA_903798345.1 Fraxinus anomala
CACTATCACCAAAATCATTTTCCAAAAATTTAGCAATGATTGGCTCAACAATTCTAGTGTCACGGTTTGGATAATAGAAGTTATATCCTTTTGATCTATTTGGGTACCCAATAAAATAACCAGTAGTGGATTTTGGGTCTAATTTCTTTTTTTCTCAAATGGATTATAAATTCTCACCTCAGTTGGACATCTCCAAACTCTGAAATGAGTCAAACTTGGCTTACGTCATGTCCACAACTTGAAAGGTGACTTTGCAACAGCTTTACTCTGAATTTTATTCAAAATATACATAAAAGTTTTCAAGGCTTCACCCCATAGATATTCTGGCAAATTTGTTCTACTCATCATGCTCCTGACCATGTCTTTTAGAGTCCGATTACGTCTTTCAGAAACGTCATTCTGCTCTGGTGTCCCTGGCATGGTGTATTGAGGCACTATGCTACACCCTTGTAAAAACTTTGCAAAATCACCCAGGTTTTGACCAGACTCATCATACTTCTCATAGTACTCACTGTCACGGTCAGATCTTACAACTTTGATACTTTTCCCACATTGTTTCTCTATTTCCATTTTGAAAATCTTGAATTTCTCAAGTGCATGGGATTGATCATTAATCAAGTAAACATATCCATATCCCGAGAAATCATTAATAAAAGTTATAAAATATTTGTTCCCACATATGGTGGAAGATAAAGGTCCACTAATATCAGTATATATTAAGTCCAAAATACCATCACTTCTAGAGAAACCTTTCCTAGTAGATTTAGTCACTTTCCCTTATACAATTCATAGAAGTGTCAAAATTATAGAAGTCGAAAGAGGGGAGTATCTCAACTTTAACCAATCTCTCAATTGTATCCTTTGAAATGTGACCTAACCGCTTATGCCACAGCATGGAGGATGATTCACGAATTAGAGACTTTTTTCTTTGACAAATCGACAACACATGAGACTTCACCAAAAGAAAGCCAAAGACAACTTATATAAACCATCACATAAGGTGTGATTTTCAATCAAACGAGAATCATGAAACAATTCAACCAGTCCATTACCAAAATTAAAAGAAAAAATAGAAGCATCAAGTTTCGATATAGAAACTAAATTCCGTCTCATTGTCGGTACACAACTATATTCTCTAAAATAAGAGGGAAACTAGACTCCAAAGACAACTTCACTACTCCTATGAACTCAACCGCCACTTGAACTCCATTCCCAACGCACATGCTTACTTCATTTTCACTTGACTTCCGTTTGCTTGTGAACCCCTGTAAGGAAATCACAATATGAATGCTGGCTCCCGAGTCTAACCACCAAGAATTCAAAAAAAAATCTACCAAAGAAGACTCAAAACAAACTAAGGCCAATGCTCCACTTGCACCATCATGTCTCATATTCATAAGTTTGTCCATCATATCTCCAGTTTCAGGTTTACCAGACTCAACAAATCTCACTCTTATGGCATCCATTAAACCTTTAGCATTTTCATTATTTGGAATAGCACCGATAATGGAATCGGATATGGAGCGCTTATTAATTTTCAAACAAAATCTATTAGCCCTTTCCCACTTTTCATATCCAGCCACATATTTAGGAGTGCTTTTATTTGTAGGTTTCGAAAGCTGCTTATCCATTGTAAAATCCAACCCCAAAAGACCAAGTGTTATTTTTACATCTCGTTTTCATCTCACATAATTATTCTCAGTCAATGTTTCAATGGCAGATAATTGACTCAAAAGAGCTGAGGCATTTAAAACAGTTGAAACATAAAATAACATATTTAATATCAATCCAAACATAGTGCATGCAGACAATAGATGATAACATATTCATCTAATTAACATGAGCTACTAATTAGATGGTCCGTAATTAAAGTCAAAACCAAATGAACATTATTATGGTAAGAGTCTAGATGCATCATTTTAAAATCACATTTGGGCACACGCTATAAGGTACTCTTAAGACACATAATAAAGTTAGTTAACAAAATGGATTGATTTTCGAAACACCAATACCTTTTGGCAGAAGAAGATTTCTAGATCAAGTAAACTCGTTAACTGTCTTATACCAATTTTCAAAAATATCACATATAATAACACATTTGGGCAAGATACTATATGTAATAATTCAAAATTACGATGTTAACGTACAATTTTTTTTGAAGTAAACCAGATTAATAAAAATGAGCGTGCCACTTTGGCAGCTACTACCCACTTTTATTTCAAAATATTTCTCTTAATAGGAGCACCAAGACAGACTTAAAGTCCACGAAAAAATATAATAATAATAATAATAATAATAATAATAATAATAATAATAATAATGCAACATAATCACAATCATCAATCGAGGAAAAGCAAAATTTATGCGCGATTGTGAGACGAAATTGGCAACTACATTTCAATAGATGAAAATGAAATTTAAATGGACAAATAATAACGACATTTAATTATTTCAACAAAAATATAAAGTCGTCAATTTTAAATATAACTTTAATTTGGTCAAAATTGAAATGTATATGTCAATTCCATTTAAAATATAACTTAAAAACCCCTTCTAAAATTCAAATTTAATACCTCTTTTCGAAAATTGCATTTTTTACCCTAAATTTTAAATTATTAAAAGGAACCTTACAATTTAAAATTACAGGGCAGGTCCTTCCTTTTAAAATTGCAAATTGGCCCCTTGAGTGTTAATTGCAAGAAGGGCTCATAATTTCATAATTGCACGTAAAGCCCCCAAAGAATCACAAATTGCGGTGAAGCCCCCATCCCCAAATCAATTGAACCTAATCAAATCGTTTTGGCAAAACCCTAGACTACCTCCTTCTAGCGGCGCCGTCGCCCGGCCAAACTACCATCTTCGCGATGGCAGCCCACGACTGCGAGGGCGTAGCCGTAAGCTGCATTTGCACGCTGCTGCAGATGGGAGCCTACGCTGGGCGCTGCGCTGTTATGGGCCAAAATCACAGGCCTTATTCTTATTGCTTTGGGTCAGTTGAGTCCAGTATTAATTTTAAGTTCAAGTTGTTTAGTTCAGTTTGTTAAGTCCAGTAGATACTATTTGGGTCATGGTATTTCACGGTTCCAACTTGTATCTTAATGGACCACGTTGAAGTTAGTTATATGCATGTTTAAGTTAGTTATTTACATTTTCTGTTGCAGTGGGTCAGTTAAGCATAGTGGTCTGATTATTGGTTATTTGACTGAGTCCATGTAATTCCTTATTTATATGCTGAATTATCAATACAGTGGACACGTTTTCAGAGTCATTAAGTTTACAAATTGGAAGTCAGGCACCTCAAATAGCCTACCGAATCTACAAGTCATAAAATTACAATTTACAAAATTTATAACAGCGGTATTAGAGCCCTTAATCCTGCGCCATGGCTAAGGGTACACGCCAAGCTCTCCTGTCTAAAGCGGTGTCCATCCTCAAGGAAGAAACTGTTAACCTATGGGAAGAACAAAACAAACAAAAAATCATGATGGAAGCCGTGTTGCAGCAACTCAGCAACCTGGCAACCATTTATGAACAATTAGTAGCACACAAACACAGCCAAGATGGATTGAATGGAGAAGGGTCATTCAACACGTTCACTCCGAACCCATTGTTTGAAGGACATAGGAGAATACAAGCTAGAACTCTTAGGCTTGATTTTCCTAAATTTGATGGGTCAGAGCCAATGGATTGCATCCTTAAGGCTGAACAGTTTTTTTGATTATTTTTATATTCCTGATAAGCAAAAACTAGACATTGCCTTCTTCCATATGGAAGGAAAAGCTTTATCATGGTTTGGTTGGTTAAAGGATTCGGGTCCTATTGGGAGTTGGGAGGATTTTACCAAAGCCCTTAAAATACGATTTGGACCCTCCACATATGAGGACCCAATAGGGGCTTTCACTAAATTGAGGCAAATATCAACTGTTGAAAAGTACCAAACTTTGAAGTTTTATCTAACAAAGTTAACGGACTCACAGAAGAATTCAGAATTTCTACCTTCATTAGTGGCCTAAAGGATGAGTTAAAAATTATGGTAACCATGTTCAAACCTAATACACTTTTAGATGCCTTCGGTTTAGCAAAATTGCAAGAAGAAGAGGTGACAATGAGATATAAGGGGGTCTCAGGTAAACCCTACCATCCAACCTTAGCCAACCCAACTTACAACTCCAAAATCCTTGCCCCAATTCCCATACAAAGAGTACCTTCCCCACCACCCAAACCTGAACCCAGAAATTTCCCTAATACCTTAATCCAAAATAGAAAAATCTCATTTTCTATTAAAAGACTAAACAAAGCCCAAATGTAAGAGAGAAGGGAAAATTGATTATACTTTAATTGTGATGAGAAGTTCCACGTGGAGCACAAATGTAGCAAACCAAGAATTTTTCTATTGGAGGGATTGGAAGAAGCTGTCGAAGAGGAAGCTGAGTCAAAAGAGGGGAAGCTAGCCATAATCCAACCCGAGGAACCAGTGAGAAGAGCTAGAAGAATTGCTAGGCATTTCTTTACATGCCATGACAGGTTCATTAGCTCCAAAAACTATAAGGATTGAAGGGTTTATTAACAATCAGAAAGTTTTGATTCTCGTTGACACAGGAAGTACGCACAGCTTTGTGGATCCATATGTAGCAAGGAGGGCAAAACTGCTAGTAGGAGAAAGCCATCTAATAGTTAAGGTAGCTAATGGGGATAGCATTCCTTGCACATGTTACTGTAGGCCAGTGACAATTAATTTACAAAATGCAAAGGTTACTGCTAATCTCTATGTATTAACTTTGGGTGGATGTGATGTTGTCATAGGAGTGGATTGGTTAAGGGGTCTTAGGTCTATTGTGTGGAATTTTTCAGATTTAACCATGAAGTTCAATCTCAAAGGCAGTGAGGTCCAGTTTCAAGGAATACAGTCTCCAAAGAAGACTTTAGAAGATGAGGAACATGATCCAAAGCTCCATAAAAGGATCGGTCAAAGGACTATGGCTACAGCTAATTGGAGGCAAGGAAGACAAGGGCAAGATAGTGATGGACCCAGCAGTGCTAAAAATAATAAAGGAATTCCAGGAGGTCTTTGTTGAACCACACGGCCTCCCCCCTCCACGAGGCCATGACCATAGAATTGAATTGAAGGAAGGCTCCAAACCTACTTATGTGCGACCCTATAGGTATCCCTATTACCAGAAAATAGAAATAGAGCATTTGGTGGCTAAGATGTTGAAAAGTGGAGTTATAAGAGGAAGTCAAAGCCCCTATTCATCACATGTGCTACTAGTTAGGAAAATTGATGGAAGTTGGAGGATGTGTGTTGATTATCGTGCCCTTAACAAAGATACAGTAAAAGATAAGTATCATATCCCCAACATTGATGAGTTATTGGATGAATTATATGGTGCTGAAGTTTTTTCTAAGTCGGATATGCGTTTTGGTTACCATCAAATCAGAATGCATGAAGATGATGTGCATAAAACCGCTTTCAGGACCCATGAGGGTCACTACGATTTTTGGTTATGCCCTTTGGGCTTACCAATGCTCCCTCTACTTTTCAAGGGCTGATGAATGAGATTTTTAAGCTTTATTTAATGAGGTTTGTTTTGGTGTTTTTTGATGATATTCTGATTCATAGTAAGTCTATGGAGGAACAGTTGCAACATTTAAGCACAGTGCTGGAAATTTTGAAAGCTCATAAGTTGTTTGCAAAAGAGAGCAAGTGTATGTTCAACACTTATGAAGTGACGTATTTGGGACACTTGATCTCTAGGGATGGAGTGAAGGCCGATCCCCAAAAGATTTCAGCCATGCAGAATTGGCCCCTGCCCAGGAATCTGAAGGCTTTGAGAGGTTTTCTGGGACTTACAGGGTATTACAGGAAGTTTGTACAAGGATATGGTACCATTGCAGCACCCCTTACGGCCCTTCTAAAAAAGAATGCGTTTGCGTGGACAGAAAAGGCTCAAACAGCCTTTGATAGGCTGAAACAAGCAATGTTTAGTCCCCATGTGCTCAAACTACCAGATTTTACTAAAAAATTTGTAGTGGAGTGTGATGCTTCAGGTGAAGGCTTAGGAGCTGTGCTAATGCAAGAAAGAGGTCATATTGCTTATTTAAGCCAATCATTGAAATGAAGGAGTCTCGTGCTATCTATATATGAAAAGGAGTTGCTGGCCAGGCTATTCGGAAATGGAGACACTATTTGGTAGGGCAACACTTTAAGGTTAGGACTGACCAACAAGCTTTAAAGTATTTATTGGAGCAAAGAGTGGGGACCTCTGCTCAACAAAAATGGATTTCCAAGCTGTTAGGGTATGCTTTTTCAGAAGAATACAAAAATGGGAAGACCAACAAAGTTGCTGATGCATTATCAAGAATTCTCCAAACAAAAAGATCAGACCTTAAAGACTACCCAGATAATACACCAAACCACCCTAGAACCATCCAAACAGTATCCCAACCGCCCATACTCCATCAAAATCGTAAACCAGAGCCACACATTCAAGCAATCAGCATAATACATACCAAATGGTTGGAGGAGTTGAAGAAGACTTACCCCCAGGATCCTCAGTTGCATGAGCTTTTCAGCCACTACCATTAGAGAATCTTGGATCAAACTCAGTATCAAATCTGCAATAACCTACTCTTTTACAAGGGCAGGTTACATCTGGGAAGTTTGGTGTCATTCCAACATGAGATCCTGCATCAGTTCCATAGCAGTCCATTAGAGGGCCACACAGGAGTATACAAAACATATGCTCGAATAAAATAGGAGTTTTATTGGCCTGGCATGAGGAGAGATGTCCGAGCCTTCATCAAATCTTGTGATATTTACCAGAGGAACAAAGTGGTAAACATTCATCCAGCTGGGCTGCTTCAACCCTTACCAGTCCCCACCCACAATTGGCAGGACATCAGTATGGATCTCATTGAGGGGTTGTCACCCTCAGGAGGACGTACATTGATCATGGTGGTGATAGACAGACTGAGCAAATATGCTCATTTCATGTCACTCTCGCACCCATATACAGCAACAACTATGGCTAGGATTTTTCTGGATAATATCTTTAAATTACATGGTTTTTCTCTAACTATTGTGAGTGACAGAGATCCAATATTTACTAGCCAATTTTGGAAGGAATTATTCAGGCAGTGGTACAGAACTCCTCCTCAGCTCAGCTTATCATCCACAAATAGATGGCCAAACTGAGGTGATGAACAAAGCACTGAAAGGCTACCTAAGGCGCTTCTCAGGTGACAGGCCACGAGATTGGTCTAGATCGTAGCTCTAGTTGAGTATGCTTATAACACCTCTGAGCATACCTCAACTAGGATTTCCCCATTCGAAGTAGTCTACGGGCAATCACCACCGAGAATGTTGCCCTATGAGCCAGGAACCACGCAAGTTCAAGCAGCCGAGGAAGAGCTTAAAGATAGAAACTTTATTCACAAATTGGTTCAGGAAAACCTCAAATAAGCACAAGCCCGAATGAAATTGTTTGCGGATCGCAAGAGAACAGAGCGTGAGTTTGAAGTAGGCGACAAAGTTTACCTGAGGTTACGACCTTATCGACAGATGTCTGTTGCAGTAAGGAGAAACTTGAAGCTGTCCCCCAAGATTCTATGGACCCTATACCGTAGCACGAAAAATAGGAAAGGCGGCTTACAAGCTCGATATACCGCCAAACTCCCAAGTATTCCCCATCTTTCATGTATATTGTCTCAAAAAGAAGGTCGGAGACCAGGAGTCGCTCTTTAGTGAGTTACCCAAGATCACTGTAGATGGAACCCTAGAGCCTGAACTCGAAGTGGTGCTAGCTTGAAGAATGATCAAGAAGGGCCGCAGAGCAGGTGTCGAGCTTCTCGTTCAGTGGAAAGGCATGGCTAAAGATGATGCAACATGGGTAGACCGCGAAGAGCTCTTACACCGTTTCCCCACCCTTGAGGATAAGGGTTTCTGAAGGAGGAGAATATGTTATGGGCCAAAATCACAGGCCTCATCCTTATTGCTTTGGGTCAGTTGAGTCCAGTATTAATTTTAAGTTCAAGTTGTTTAGTTCAATTTGTTAAGTCCTGTAGATACTATCTGGGTCATGGTATTTCATGGTTCCAACTTGTATCTTAATGGGCCACGTTTAAGTTAGTTATATGCATGTTTAAGTTAGTTATTTGCATTTTCTATTGCAGTGGGTCAATTAAGCATAGTGGTCTGATTATTGGTTATTTGACTGAGTCCCTGTAATTCCTTATTTATATGCTGAATTATCAATACGGTGGACACATTTTCAGAGCCATTAAGTTTACAAATTGGAGGTCAGGCACCTCGAATCGCCTACCGAATCTACAAGCCATAAAATTACAATTTACAAAAGTTATAACATGCGCCGTTGCCGTTGACTCGACGGTTAGCAGTGCGGGTTTGAGCATCATACAACAATTTTATATTCACACACAACCAAAGCAAAACCCATATGCTATTAAACACGGCTTCAACACATATACACAGACGGGTGGAGATGCTGGCAATTTATACGCACACAGACATGTTGAGCTACTGGATGATGGTCACAATATTAATAATAATAACAATAATAATAATAATAATAATAATACAACGATGAGAAGAAGAAGAGGAGGAACGAAGGCATGGGCGATGACTGCCTTGATGATGAGGAAGGGTTACAGTGAAAACCAAAGGCACAAAACTTAACCAATGCATATATACGCGTACAGAGAGGGATGATCAAGTGATTTTGGTGATAAAAACATATATATAAACATATATGCACGAGACGATGAAGCTACAGTCGTGGGAAATTAAAAGCTCTTCCGGAATTTGTATGCGAGAGAGAAGATACATGACCTTTAAAATCAATTTAATTTTTCTTTAAAAGATTCTAATCTTAGCATGCCCGCTCTGATACCAATTGTTGTAATTTGAAAATAATCATGCTAAGAATAAGAATCACATATTCTAAATTGATAGATTGAAATTTATACCTGTGGAAGACATTTTTTTTTTGTTTATGAATATTATCAGCTAGATTTTCCTCTCCTTGCTCCTCAAAAATAGTCAGCCGCTAGTGGGGCAAGCCAATAAAACAATATGGAGAGGTGAGGTGACCTAGCCATTATATAGGAAATCATAAAGTCGGCCCATTACCGACTCTAACCTAATTAGGGCTTACATAATTCCGGTCCACATACTTAAAATTACCACATTATAAGAATAAAGCCCGTAAGGTGTACAACGACCCAAGTGATCACTTAACATATTGGGCCTAATCACAGTATCATTGCAAACCATACATCTAACCCATAAAATTCGCAATAAAATGAAAGCCCACATAATAGAATTATTCTAACACTCTACTACCAGAAACTTGACTATACCATCACTGCAACAATATCTACCATCACTCGGCCACCATCACCAAGTTCAACTCTTTAAAGTCAACCATCTAATTTCAATTTTTCATACAAACACAATCATCAAGAGGATCTATACACAGAGTAGTCTGACCTCTAATTACAAAGTTGGATTATTTCCACTTAACAAATAAAAAATAAAATGTAATATGACTCCCTGATAATCCAAGGCTAAAAAGAGGAATACTCCAAAACATTAAAAATGCAAAAGATGGAAGAGTACAACTACTATTGCAAATCAAATGTACAGCCTTTTTTCCCGTAGCAATAAGTGTTGGCGGCAGCAGTGCAGTGTGGTGGAGGAGACGGCAAGAGAGGTGGTTGAGGAAAAGAGATGGTAATGGTGCAGCGGAACCTCCATCACACAACCGATCGTGTATGCATGGAGAGAATTTGGAATAAAACATGGGGAACATTCCTCATGGTATTGAATCAGAAATATAGAGAGAAAAGCACGATGCCAGCGTGCAAAGATCTGCATGATAGATGTTGGTAAATCTGCCTGATGGAGGTTGCAGATCGTGCAAATCTGCACGACATAGGTTAAATCATCGCTTGACTGTTGGCGGCGACCATGACGAAGGCACAAGTCATTGGAGTTTGTGGTCCATGGGGTTAAGTTTTGAATGCTTATTTGATACCCATTTATTTTAAAATACACTTTTCTCTTTTATCTTTTCAATCACATTCTTCATAAAATAAAATTATATACAAATCCAATTTTTTTTCTTAATTTTAACTGCACATTCTCCATCAATTTGCTATTTCAAAATACATTATTATTTATAAAAATGGGAAACAAACATACTCTAAGCCTTTGTTTGGTCTCATTATTTTCAAAACATATTTTTTTCTCTATTATTTTTAACTATACATTATTCAATAAAAATAATATTACTCGCAAACTCAAAATTTTTCCTTATTTTTTAACCACACATTTTTCATAAATCTAATGTTTCAAAATACATTTTTAACCAAAAAAAAAAGGCCTCAAATAGGCGCTAAATTTTTCTATTTTGTGAGAGAAATGGTAAATAAATATTTTGAAGAAGCTTATACAATATTAAACTGCATAAAATGAGCAATAAAGATTGAAGGTAGCCTTAGACTACCAATATAATACTAGAATAGTTAGATTGCTCTAATTAGAAAAAAAAAATTACACAAGTAGCACCAAATAAATCGAAAATGGGACTATATTATATGAATGTAAAAACTTACATTAATTGCTAGTGGTCCTGGATTCCTGAAATTTTGCCTAGTGGTGTATATTTAGGTTAATTTTGACTAATTTGTGACATTTAGGTTTGTAATTAATGTAATCTGATTATGCATGGCTATGGCGGTCCAAAACAACATTTCTCAGTAAATCGATTTAAAGTCTAGGATTTAGAGTTTACAAGTCATCGTTTTAATAAAGTACCAAATTTTAAGACAATACGTTATATACTATAGTTGAACTGCAACTAATATTTTAAAATTGAAAGATAAGTACTTCTGGGTCAGGCTCAAAGATAGGCTAAGAAACAGATCGCCCCCCTATTGGACTTGCCAAGAAACAGGGGCGGCACATCGCCCCCCTCTTTCTTTGACCCTGGCCAAGAAACATTCCCCTTTAAAAAATTTTATGCTTTGAAAAATTTGCAGCTAGGTGGTCACAACTATATAGCACCTACTTCTCCATTAAATTTTTTCTTGATTTTTATATTTTCAAACTTCGATTTTTAATGCACAAAATTTAGACCTTTTAAAGGTGTACGTATCTTAGAGTACCTAGTTTTGTAAGTATCTTCTTTAAAAAATAAAAATCATTTTTTATCAAATTAACATGCTAGACTTATTCTTAGTAAACTATCTCTATTTCTTTTAAAGTAATTTAAAAAAAAAAGCAAAAGGAAAAATAAAATGAAAAATAAAGCATAAAGAATTGAAAAAGGAAAAAGAAAAATCATCTAAATCCTTGTACCCGACATTTCCACCTACCAAGGCCACCTCTCACCTCAGCCACCGACCTAGTTATTGCAAAACTAAGGATGATTTCTTCCTAGTTTTGCACGGAAGTAGGGCCAAGGGAGTAAAGGCAAAAAGGGTACGACCGGTGGTGGAGGCGAGAGGTTGGATTGACGATAAAGTACAATTGACATATTCATTCAAGTAAGAACTTATGTGCCTATTTATGAAAGAATGTTAACTTGTGTGCCTTAAAAATTTGAATGGGGACCCATATGTTATATTTCTCAAACTGTGAGAACTGTATTAGTAATTTTCCTATAGCTAAACGTCTTCTGCTTATTTTTTTTCCTTATCAATAGAAGCATGTTACATTGTAAACGTTAATTCCGAATACATGTTAAGAACTCTATTAAAATTCGATGACTAAATTCATATTTGATATATTAATATTTTTCTAAAACAAAATTTAACATGTCGTGCTTTTAAAATACGAACTCTCATTTTAATCCATGCAACATTTTTAATTAAATTTATATTTATGATATGGCAATATTTTCTAAATCAAAATTTATAATGTCGTGCATTTTAAAATAAAACTCTTTTATCAATTTAATCAATGCAACATTTTCATATTAACTATGCGCTCAAAGCATCTTCTTTGTACAATTTTTACAAAAATATGAATCTCACAACATTGTGGTTTAGACACCAAACTCCAACAAAATAATTAAAAAATAAATGTTCTCCGTCAAAAAAATGTTTAATTTCAAATAAAAACACTTTATATAATCAATTAATAAGTTTAATGTACCTAAGAAAATTGGTATTGATATTTCAAATCTATGAAGTCTATTGGAATTCATAAAAATTAGAATAAAGAATTATGTTGAAATCTTATGAATTTTGTGGAATATTCAAATTCATGTAATTAATGAGAATCCAAAAAAATAAAGAAATTCATTAAAATTTGAATTTAGGAAACCGTTTACTAGTAACCCAAGTGCATAAAATTGGAAGCATTGTAAGGTTCCTGGTTGCCTAAAAAGACCCCAAAAAACCTTGGTGTATAATATTGTACAATATTCAAAATTCTCAACTATCTTTGAAAGATATATTGATACTAGTTCGATATCTAGAGCAGAGGAAAATAAGTTTATTTCAAGTTAGGCGTTTCCTTTTGGAGGACATGCTATTTATTAGAAACTAATTAACAAACATGCATTACACATTCATCGATATAATTCAAATTTATAGCATTTGTGGAAATAGATAAGGAGCCTAAATGGCTTGTGGAATTTCTTCACGAAAACTTTAAGGTACAAAGAATATCCTCGCGTGCTAATCAAGCCAGTTTTGCATGTACATATCGCAAAGTTATAACAAAAAAATCTAGACAACATTAGTTTGTGAAAAAATTAATCAAGGGTTAAATAACTTTTCTCACATACGTAATTTTAGTGAAAAGTTGATACGTCTACTAAGCCTCTTTTGAGAGAATTAATAAAATCAACATTGAGATTTAAGAAGGATTCGTTTAAAACTTCACGATTAAAAATATTTACCAATGATGACAATCCTACCTAATTACGCATAAGTATATTTTAGTTCAGATGTACAAACGAGTAATTTGATATTTGGATACTTTCAGCACTATATAAAAAATTTATATATCTAGATGATTTGTGTTGGTTGTTACATCTCTATATTTCTATATTATTACCCCATGTTTGGTTTGGATAAAAATTAGATATTTTAGTAGTTTTTTATAAAAGTTGATGAAATGTACAAGTAAAAAATTGATAAAAATTGTGGATCTCACAAAATGTATAATTGAAAATGAGTTTGAGAAAAAAATATTTTTAAATAATGGGACTTCTTAAATATGAATATATGTTATATAGTAAGTTTAATTAAATATGGTCTCATAATATTTCATTTAATTTAATTTATTATTTGTAAATGTGTATCACATAAACTAGTACTCATTGGTAGCAAATACGATTTTCTTTTCACGATAAATTTATTGTAGAGTCTGGTCAATTAACCCCTTAGCTTAAAGCACCTATATGCTGAATTGCCTAATAAGAAAAGTAAGCAAACTATTTCACTCTTATTCGATTAACATTTTTCTTCTTACTTGTTACTTGAAAGATGAAAAACTTACGCTAAATCAATTCGACACTAATTGATGTTTTGTTTTGCAAGCGCTCGTATAAAAAGATAGATGTAAGATATACACTCACAAAAACGTTGGCATGTTTTGCATACTACGTATCAAGCTTGATTATTTTATAAGTTGTGATATGAAAAGATGTAGAGAAAATGTTGTAATTGAGAAAGTCGAATTTATTTTTCCAATATATATTACCATCTTTGGTGAAATTAATGTAAATCATTTATCTAATAATGTTAAAAAAAAAAAAAATGATAGGCCCCACGTATAGCCTTAAGGTCTTAATCTTCTCAATAAGAGGATTGCCAAAAGAAAAGAAAAGAAAAGAGAAGAAAAACTTACACAATAAAACAAACAATTTTCACAACCTAAAAGAAAACACAAACTACTCCATCTATCCCATAAAGATAGATTTATTTTTCTTTTTCGTCTATCCCAAATTACACTTTTCTGATTTATATTAAAATTGATTTCTAATTTACCCTTATTTAATGTGTATTATTATTAACAAATATGAATTAATCATATTTAAAATATTATTTAATGTATGGGTACATTGGAAACATTAATATTTTTAACTATATTAATTACATTTTTGTAATCTGTGTAAAAATGGGAAAACAAGCTTAGTGCCCGTTGGATTACCATTAATGGGAAAAAAAAATGAATTTTTGAATAATATTTTTAAGAGAATGTGTGGTTAAAAAGTAGAAATTTTTTTTTGAAAAATGTGCAGAATATTTTATAGTGCGAATGTGTGATTGAAAATTATCTTAAACCATAAAATAATTTAATGGGAATTAACAAGCCCTTATCTTTGCCGGACGAAGAAAATAAAATTTAGGTTGAAGGTTAAAATTACCAAAAATAAAAGGGGCAAGTTTGTAAAAGCGAAGGATTGCCAACCAACTGCCTATAAACAATAGCATCGGGCATCAGCTATATTCAAAGCAGGGAAGGGAACAAGAAAAAATTTGGCATCGAAAGAAAATACATATTCTACATTTGAAGTTTACCAGAAAATCCCAAAACCACTGGCATTCTGCCTTTTGTTCTCTGATTCCCTTTTGTGGAATCAGAGGATTAACTATCATAATCTCTTCTCATCTTCCCATATTTTGTTTTTATTTCCTCACTTTATATAGCTACATACACACTTTTGCGGGGTGTATGATTGATAAAAAAGCATTCTAGAACCATTCTTGAAATGGGATTTTGAAATAAAAGGAAATAAATCAGAGAAGGTGGGATTTTTTTCCTTTGTTTTCTTGAGGATTCTTGAAAAAATGGGAATGGTAGAAAGTGAGGCGAAGATGCAGGGTTGGCTTTACCTGATTCGATTCAACCGTTTTGGGATGCAATATTCACGTAAAAGGTATTTCATTCTTGAAGACAATTGCCTCAAGAGCTTCAAATCAATCCCCATTTCTGATACAGAGGTACATTTTGTACTTCCTATATTGTGACATGCAAATATATATACATTCGTTAATTTCTACGAAATTCTGTTGGAAATAACAACTATGGAGAGTAGAAAAAGATGAAAATGGAAACACCAAAAAAGGAATAAATGACAAGACTTGAACACGTTTAAGAACGTTGTTTTCATACGATATTTGTCTACTCTCCAAATGCTTTTAAGGATTTCCGGCAAATAGTTTGGAGGATTATATCAAGCATAATTATGAAGAACACCAAAGCAAAAGTGTTTTTTCAAAGTGAACTCAATTAAAACTTAAATTTTGAATATGATTTGATGAATTTGGAATAACAAAGTATGATTTCTTGACGTTAATTGATGATTGGAAATGGAACACAAACTCATATTTATTGTATTCAACTAATACACCACGAAATGGTTCCAACTATTCCTCAAAAGTTGGAATCCATTCACCAAAAGGCACCAAGAACGCACCAGAAAACCAGCCTTAACAGCTAATTTTATGCCCATGCGATCTCATGGTCCAACACATTTATCTTCAGTTGCAAAACAATTGCCTCCAATTTTGTGTATCCACCATTCCTCTACCATTTTGTGGCCCAATTGAGGCCCAAATGCCAAACTACCAGATAAAATCATTTTGAACAATAATCATAATAATTTCTGCATGTAGCACGTACATGTGTATGGTACATTTTGTGGATGTATGATGTATCTATTCTGTTTTATTGCCACGAATATAATCTGTTTGGGAAATTATATGATTTTTGGTAGAGAGCCTTTTTTTATTGAATCTGAAATTGAATTGCCTTTTTATGGTAAAATTAGAATATATGGATTTTGGATGTCTTTGCTGAGGGTAAGAAACATATTCATGGCGTTTTATGAATTATTTCTTCTTATTTTTGGTTGACTTTTTAGAGATGCTGAGGTTTTAGGATTCAATTGATTGTATTTTTACTTCTTATGCTCTATAATTTCTCGTTGAATTTGTTGCCTTTAATTCTTTTATAATGTATTCTTCCTCAATTCATTTGTGATTTTTAAAACTTTTATTTATTTACTTCATTTTCTTTTAACTCCCTCTGATAAAGCAAGTTCTATAAAGTCCATTTTGATATATAGTTATATGTTAGGCAGATATTTGATTTAAATATTGCGACTCTTACTCAATTTGGATTGGTCATCGCAACCTAAAACCTCCATCTGGGGGAGAGATTACAAGTTTTCTCCCACACTTTCATACTTTAGGATTGCATTTTTGAAAGATAAAGAATTAGAGTTCACATCAGCAAACTTGTTTGGATGGAACGTGATTCGGGCATTGAATGTCTGATATTGTTTGTGCCTCAATAAATCAAGTAGAATTTTCATCCATAGACCTCCATGAATTTCAGT
>CAIGRN010022571.1:3931-17877 GCA_903798345.1 Fraxinus anomala
GGGGGGAAGAGTTTATAGTGATTTTTTGGAGAATTTTTTGAAGAATGTGTGCTTAAAAAAATAAGAAAAAGTTTTAAATTTACATATAAAATTATTTTATAAAGAGAAAGTGAGATTGAAAATGAGTTTGCTGAAAAATTAATTTTAAAGAACAGGGATTAAACACGAATAGTATAGAGACTATTTTTACCAAATTTGTCAACTAGTGGAGCCTAAATCATAGAATATTCATTCTTAAATAATTTAAAATTCAATACAAAATGCAAAATGGACAAAAGACATACAAATTATGATGCTTCTTAGTTGGTAGATTTAAGACATCTTTTTAAGCACCTGATTCACCATTTTATTTTCTGGATTATTTTCAATGGAACACCAGTTACATTGAAACCTATAATTCTATGCCCTTGTTTGGTGTAGATAAAAATTAAATTTTTTGGTAGAGTTTGATAAAAATTGATTAAACGTGTTGTTGAAAGTTACCAAAAGCTATGAGTCCATGAAATGTATGGTTGAAAATGAGGAAAAATAAGTTTTAGAAAATTGGGGTCAACCATGGGCTATATTATGAAATGAGTTGTGAGGATACCAAAAGCGATAACATTCCAGTGTTTATATTGAAAACAGCAGGTATAAAGGTGAACAAGGCATATTAAAGCTTAGTGGAGCTAGTTCAAGGATTTGAAAGCCCTTGCAATTTTTCTTGTAGAAGGGAAATGCATTTGCTCATAAAAATTGAGGGGAGAATATAAGTTAATATTATGATATTATCCGCCTCAAACAATTCCTAAAGCACTTGTCACATATTTGTTTGGAACTTAAAATTGAATTTACCTATCCAAATTACAAATGAATGAATGGATATTTATGCAATAGTCCAATAGATAACGATCCTATGTGAAACAAATTAAGTAGGGCTTTGAGCGCGTCAAGCCGATTACTCGTTCAGTTGAGCAAGCTTGAGCTTCTTTCAAACTTCGTATGGCTAGAATCAAGATAGAGACTGGTTAACTAGTCAATCCAGCAGAGGTTGAGCCCTTAACAGCTCAGGATCTTGTAATCGCTTATTGACTGTTAATGTAAGTAACTAAAGCCCTAGGGCCAGTTGTGTCTTAGGCCATGAGGCCTGACTGTCACATGTTTACTGTTATTTATGTGTTTGATAGTTGTACAACTAACCTACTTGTATAATTTTTTTAACCATGTTTAGATACTAATTTTCTGGGAATTATAAATTAGATATTAGGAGATCTATAATTTCTCTTTTCCTTCTAAAGCATTAGGCTACTGCATTTTTTCTAAGAATTGTTGCAAAGGGCAAATAAATTTTTCCATAGCTCTCTTGATATTTTGACTTGGTATCAAAGCTACAACTCTAAACCGTGGTTAATTTTTGTATTTTTGTGCATTGGGAATTTTACTTTTGTCTTGTGTGACTCTTGTGGCTGATTTATGAACTTCTTTCTCTTTTACAACTACGTACTCTGTGTTTAGGTTTTGTTTTAGAATGTGCCTACTCTTCGTGCACTATCTTTGGTTTCTTAGTTCTACTTGTTGTGCCCTGTGTTTCTCCATCTGATAAGTTAGGTTCCTTTCATGTTCGTTTTACTGCTGCCTGGGAGTTTCAGTTCCAAATATTTGTCAAAGAGAAAGAATTGTAGGGTCATATTGATGGGCATCTAAGGATGTGGAGAATTTGTTTAGGTGGGAAATCAAAGATGCTCGAGTTACGACTAGATATTTAGCTTGGTCGAACCTCGCCTTATTCTCAATCTTAGTGCCTATAAAACTGCCAAGGACATAAGGAATTACTTAAAAAAGATTTGCAATATGACAACACGGCTATGAGGTTTCAATTGGAGTATGAGATGGGTAATTTCGCACACGAGAGCCTCTTAACTTACGAATATTTTCTAGTTTTCAAATCTTTAGGCTGACTATTCAGATATTGTTTATGCTGATGTTCCTGATGAAGCTCTCTCTATTGTCCAAGCAGTGCATGAAACTAGTAAGAGAGATCAATTATTGATAAAGTTGCGATCAGATTTTGAAGTCACACATTCTTATATGATGAATCGTGATCCTGTAACATCTTTGGATACTTGTTTGAGTGAACTTCTTCGAGAGGAACAACGTATAGTCACTTCAGTTGCCATGGAAAATCTAGCTAACGATAATGCACCAGTTAATGTGGCCTATGTAGCATAAGGGGTAGAGACATACGTGTTGTCTAGTGCTATAGCTGTAAAGAATTTGGTCATATAGCAAAGGATTGACCACAAAAATTCTGTAACTACTAAAAGTAGCAAGGCCATATCATATCCACTTGTCACATTCAACCTGAAAGGAAGCAGGGAACTGCTTATCATGCATAGATTGGTGCCTCCAATTCCTTTATGCCTGCCGCCTCACAGGTTGTTTCTAGTCCAATTCCTACAACCCTGGCAAACCCGAACTTACTCACTCCTGAAATGGTATAGCAAGTGATACCAAGATAATCGTGAAGGGGCCTAAAGCGTCTCCTTCCTCTACAAATTTCTCCCCCCACAATCAGTCTTCTTTTCCTTTACTTTCCTTTCCCTATAATGTTGTTAGACTTAGAAATCAAGTATTTTGCTACTTTCATAGATGAGTATAGTTGTTTTACTTGGGTTTACTTTCTTCGGGTCTAAGGGAGAAGTTTTTCTTTCTTTTGAGCACTTTCTAGTTCCCCCCAGGGCCAATAAAGTGAGTATCCGATCGTAAATTTCAGAGCCTCGTGGGATTAGTCGAGGTGCGCGCAAGCTGGCCCGGACACCTACGGTTATCGGGAAAAAAAATTGTAATTATTGAGAATCAATTTTCTGCTAAGCAATAAGGTCTTGCGATCTGATTTGTATGCGAATACATGTCTAATGAGTTTCTGGACTTTTTTAAAAGCAAAGGGACCATCTCTTAGCATTCTTGTCGCTATTGCTAAAAAACCAAAAATACAAGGTCGACCAAGAAGAGACATTTACTCCTTTTGTCAAAATGACCACAGTTCGGACCATCTTAGCTATTGCCGCTTCTCAAATCTTTCCATTGCATCAGATGGATGTTAAAAATATTTTTCTTTGGTGATCTCAAAGAAGAGATCTGCGTGAAGATTCCCTCTGGTATGTCTACTTCCTCTCATCATGATGTACGTAAGCTAATGCATTCTCTGTACGGGCTCAAGCAGACTTTCCAAGCGTAGTTTGAGAAGTTTGGTAGTACGCTTCTCAACTTCTCTTTTGCATAAAGTCAGTATGGTTATTCTCTCCTCTTTCACAAGTCTGTTGCAAGAGGTACATCATCGGTCCAATTGCATTTTTTTAAACCGTCGTAAGTATATTTAAGATCTTCCCACTTTAGCTAGTTTGGAGGACACTACTTCTGTTGATACCCCTGCGCGTGTGAATGTCAAATACCGAAAGGTTAAAGGGGATCTTTAGGATGATCCTACTGTATCGATGACTAGTTGGGAATCTTATCTACTTGACCATTACTCGACTTAATATATCAAATGTCGTTTATTAGGTCATCCAATTTATTTCTTCTCCTCGACATCTCCATCTTGCTGCCATTTGTCATATTATACATTATCTTCGAGGGTCACCTACTCGTAGGTTATTCTTTCATACTGGCTCATCTATTCAACTTATTGCCTATAGCGATGTTGATTGGACAGGGGTGTCCGAACACTCATCGACCTACTACAAGTTGGTGTATATTTCTAGGTGATGCCTTGATTTCTTGGAGGTGTAAGAACAAGATCATGTTTCTAAATATTCTATTGAGGCCGAAATAGTGCCATATCTATTGCTTGTTTTGAAATTGTGTGGTTAAACAGTCTTCTTGAGTTTGGGTTTTCTGACTCATTCTAGCCCTCTTCACGCTGATAATGCTAGTGTTATTCGAATTGCAGCCAATCATGTGAAAGCACCAAGTACATTAAAGTTTATTTCACTCTATTCGAGATGCCTTGGTTAGTGATCTCCTTTCCTTACATTTCAATTGATCTTCAAGTAGCTGATGTCTTCACCAAATCTTTGACTCGACTGCATCATCAGGTTTTTGTTGGTAAATTGTTGTTGGCTAACTTACCAGCATCAATTTGAGGCAAATGTTAACACGAGAAACTAAAGCCCTAGGGTCGGCTTGCCTTAGGCCCACCGCCCACCTATCACATGTTCACTGTTATTTATGTGCATATAACAATTGTACACACTAACCTAGTTGTACAATATTCTTAAACATGTTTAGATCCTAGATTTCAGAGAATGAACTCCTATAATTTCTCTTTTCCTTGTAAAGTGTTGTGCTTACTGTCTTTTTAATAAGAATTGCTGCAAAAGGACGAATCAGTTTTTCCAAAGCTCTCCTGATATTTTGACATTGACTATACATTAATTATCTAAAAATTAAATATTTGTTACTTTATACATTTAAAAATTTTAATATTTTTTAATGGAAATGCAGAAAATAAGCTAATATACTAAGCTGAACTTATGCTTAAAGAAGGCTTAAATAACACAAGTTCACGGTCAAATTTATTATTTTTATACTAATTTAGACTTCAGGCTTAAAACATTAATTTTGGCCTAGCTAAGACAAAGCCTTATTTATTTTGCTCTAGATTAGTAATTATCCCAGCGTTCAGCTAAGTTTGGCATGTATGCATCCTTAATAGTAATGTCTATGTGCTCTGAATATCTATAGAAGCTGTTAGCAATTTCAACAACATAGTCACAAAAATTCCTCAAAATAATTTCAATTCCTACCTCAGTAAAATCTCTAAAAGAAAATTCCTCCACTATATCCTTGCGTGTAACAGCATTCTGCCATTGTGCAACTAGCATTGGAGAGTAGTGCCTGTCATAGAATTCATCAGATGGAGTCATAACTTGAGGATAATAATGTACAATATTCATTACTTCACACTTACCTAACGTTCTTGTGAGGCTTCCCTGCTTTCATTGTGTAACTTTGACAGGGAAAAAGCAATGAAAGTTCATTGTTACTCTTGGGTTTAGCATCAGAAATGGAAAAGACTGAATTGTCATCCACGAGGGTAGCCCCGTAGCTCACTATTACAGACATGTGCAATCGAGAACCAATATCAGTTCCCAGCTGTGCCATTTGCATCAGCTTACCAACTAAATGGTTCACAAATTCTATGTCTTTGAGATCATTTATTTTTTCACCAGCTCCAATATGAACAAAGATTAGATCAAACTGGTGGGTCTCTAAAGCCTTTCCTTCTTGAAAGCCAAGCAATTTCAGCAATTCAGAGGCTAGAAGCGACAAATTTAACTTATTCCAATGCAACACGTTCAATCCAATTCTACTTCCTACAGAACTCAAACTAGAGTTATTAGTGATTACAGCAGCTTTCATATCTATAAACCTGTAAATTGGGGAGATAATAGTCATGTTACACACAAATACTTCATCATTAAAGTGAAGAGAATCGAAAGAGCAAAAATATTCCACCTTTCTTGTACAGTTGGCACTACATGCATCTCTTGAGATTTATCGCCAACAAATTCTCCAGCAATCTGAAAGACATTACAAGGAGCTTTTATGATCTGTGTCTTCATGTGTAATGTTCACATTGATAAGTATAATTCAAAATTGAAGAAATTTAGTAGCATGAATTAGTCCCACCATGTTTTCATACGCTTCACTTGCATCTAGAAGCTCAGAAAATTCCCTAGTTATCCTTGCATCCTCATTTTCTGCAATCTAACATCCAAGTAAGTACAAAGAACGATAAATGGAAGTACATATACATCAAATGATTTCTCACTGTATAGCCAAAAAAAGAGGAAGAAGAAAAAAAAAAAAAAAAAGACTTCCCACTTCACAGAATGAAATGATAAGAACAAAAAGGTTGAGTAAAAAGAAAAATAGAAATAAGAATGTAGAATGTTCTCAACACACACAAAAAAAAGGAAGTTATACAGCAGATATGACAAGAAAGGCAACATAAGAAATTTTAATATACTCAGAAGATAATAACCAAGATGCCATAAAGTAGGTGCTATTGCCAAGAAGAATGTAACTAACTAACAATTGGATGGAATTCAAGCAGGCTTGGATAAATGAGTAAAATAAACATGAAAAAACGAATTATTCCACCTTTGTGATTCTTTAACTCTCTGTTAAAAATTTTTTACAAGTTCTTTTGCAAAAGCAAGTTATGTTTAATGAAAGTCTATAACTTTGGAAGAAATGCTTAGATTCACACTGTCACATAGATATTGAAACTCAACTATGAGAAATGAGAATCACTGAACTTAGAAACTCTTAAAATAATTGAATAAAGTTTAGACACATAAAATAGCTTTCCCCAAAATATGCACTTAACTCAAATTTCCGCACCCTCCTCCGTCAAGTGCACAAATGATCACTAAACATGAATTCTTTTTCTAATCTTGCAGAAACTAGTGCAGCATCGGGTGAGAGAAACAACATAATCAGGTGAAACCAGGAAAATGCATTAGTTCCGTGAAGTTACTAAAACCATCTGTTGAATGTGGATTCTGCACCAGCCACTGATTTTAAACAAGATGGTTTTGGACTTAGAAGTAAAAGCAAATAGTGGATAGATTATCTGTCGTCTTCATGTGTACAGAGTACCAAATTATGGATTGTGATTGTTACCATCCACTTTGCGTGACAAAAAAAAAATGCATAAATTTGGCACCAAATTATTCATATTTTCCATCCATCCAACAAATTATGTGAAGTTTATAACCAAAACAATAACTTGGAACAATTTCATTAGGATTCTCAATTGCATGCCTGCGCCTAATCTTCTCTATAAAGAAATAGAGAAGGCCATTCAAATTCGGAATATTTGAGGAGAAATATTTTACCGGAAGGAGGCGAGTGAGGGAGGGCAAGGAAGCCGCAGCTGGCCCGTGTAGCAAAGCAATGTAGGTGGGTGTGGGTCGGGCTGACGAATCGGGCCAGCCCGTCTCCGTAAAATACCAGAGCTCTGCTTGGCTTGTCTGCCATCGTCTCTGAGAATTGAGAAATACAGAGCAGAAGGGATTGTGTGTGTCACTGTGAGAAGAGAATCTACGCTAAATTAGGTTCGGTGCCTGCTTCATTTCGTTAATTTATAATTTTATTTTAATGAAATAAGGAAATGAATTACTTTTTGCCCCTCTATTTAATCAATTGGGTTGAAATTGCACATTATTTTAACACACTTTATAAACATTGTAAAAATAATATTTGATATTAACTTATTGAAAGGATTTAACGAGTCTCGAAAGAATTAAATAAAATAAAATTTAAGATAGAAATTTAAGAGAAAAAAATTGTACTTTCAAAATTCAATTTTTATGATTCAAATCTTTTGTGATAATGAAATACTACAAATAAGTAACATTTTTATATTACATTTGGTACATAAAAAATTAATTGTTAGTATTTGAATTTAAACATCCATTAAAATTCCTAAATACTTGAATAAAAATAAATTCATTTATTACAACTCTGAATTCATGTAGATCAAGATTCGATGAGTCTAGATTAATGTGAATATTAATTAATTGAGAATTAATTACTTGACATTCATGAATAATAAGAATTTTGTAGTATTTATTACATATTAAAAAATAAAAAGTAAAATATTATTGAAATAATTAAATTGTAGTAGGGTTAAAATCGTCAAAAAATGATTTTCATTTGAAGTGATATTTAGAGGGTGTTTGATACGGATTAAAATTAGATTTTTAGTAGATTGTGATAGAAGTTTTTGAAATGTGCGGTTAAAAAGTTGTGGGACCCATGAAAAATGTGGTTAATATTGATTGTTTGACTTTTACTTAAATTAAAATCTAATTTTAATAAAAAAAACAAACAAGGCCTTAATATATTATAAATTATTTAAAAACTCTTTTTATTTATATATATTCATTTTCAATTACACATTTACACGATAAAATATAGTGTACGTAAATACAAAAATTTTCTTTACTTTTTAACCATATATTCTCATACAAATTACTATTCAAAACATTGTTTTTCTCAAATAATGACCATCAAACGGGAGCTTAAATTGGGGCTGAGTCCTAAGTCTTTTGAATTAAACTACTTGTATACTATTTGTGTATATTAAATTTGACATTTCAAGATGTGTTAAAATATGTATCATTAATTGTTTAAAGTGTTGTTAAAATTAATGTATAAAAAGTTACCACCTTACAACAATGTCAAACTTGACGTCAAATTTGATTTACATGTAGCAAAACTGAAGTATTTTCTTCCTTGTCAATTAATTCTTCAGTTTGTTGATCGACCCTTTAGACTGTTTTGGTTAGTGGGAATGAGGATTGAATATGAAGACTCGAAAAAGCTCCAAAAAAGTAAGATTCTTTGTTCGTCTTTGATTTTGATAATGACATAAAATGGAGTTAATACCATAAATAGTCACCGAACTTCGCTAAAAGTTCTTAGGAGGTCACCGAACTTAAAAAATACCCTAAATAGTCACTGAACTTCAAAACTTTCCTAAATAGTCACTGAAATTTGTCAAAACTTCCTAAGAGGTCACCGAACTTTATAAATTGGGACCCCGTACATCAATTGTTCGGTGATCTTTTAGGAAATTTTTGCAAAATTGAGTGACTATTTAGAAAAGTTTTGACAAAGTGCAGTGATTATTTAAGGAAGTTTTGAAATTTAGTGACCTCCTAGGAACTTTTTGCAAAGCTTAATGACTACTTAGGGTATTTTTGAAGTTCGGTGACCTCCTAGAAATTTTTGGCAAAGTTCAGTGACTATTTAGAGTATTAACTCCATAAAATGAGATTCTTGTTTTAAAAAAAGCTTAAAGTTCACATCTTGATACATTCAAGAACAGTGGACTCTACTCAGCACCTTTTACTAGAAGACAAAACACAAGCATACATGACACTTTAGCATAATACCTCAGAAATTTAGAACTCGTTTTCAAAATTTTGTTTTTTTTTTTAGCAAATTGAGTTCAAGAATCGGATATGATATGAAGCCATCTGAATCCAACCATATGAAATGAATTTATTGTGCTGAGAATCTTCACTTCTCACAAGGCATCCAAATGTTGCATCAACAACCAGCCAACATGTAACGACATGCATTGGTATACTTCAACAAAGGAGTACAAGAACACATTTTTCCGCCCAATAACAATTACGATTTATTTTCTCCACAAAATCCCAGGAATAAAACTCCAGTGACACATTTTGTGAGGATTGGACAGGAATATAGAGCATTAAAAAGAAGAAAAAGAAGGCTAGATCCTGTCCATTGTATATGCACCAAACATACTGCAATTTTTTCAGGATAGCTAATTTTCCAGTGTGTTGATTTGCTGCCCAACTCTGCAAGTACAATTTGTATAATCTTGAACTAAATGGGAACATTTGAGGGGGTCATTTAGGTATTCCTTGTAGCACTAAACAAGCATCTTTCTCATCCAAACAGGGCATTCCTGATGTTTTGGAAGCGTAAGCTCCTTATCATGAAGATCCTTTGCTCTTTGGGCTTTGAGTAACTTCATGTATCATGTTTTCCTACTTCTTTTCAATATTTCCACAACCTTCCCGCTCTCCCCAAGGACTGATAGAATGTCATCTATTCTGCAATTACAGATTGTTGAAGGGGAACTGGAGTGTATTGAGGAGGCTGAAGTGGCCATCTAGAAATGTCCTTAAAGTCTTTCAGAATCATCAGAAATCTGCTTCGGATGTACTTTTGTCTTGGGCAGTTGTGCTTCTCGTAGAATCTTTGGTTTTGGCTTCTTTGTTTTCTTCTTCAACTTTTCACCATCCTCAACAAGCTGTCTAAGTTGCTGCTAACCTGCACTGTAAATGATTCACCCATGATAAGGGCATGTAGCAAAAAGCTTGCTCCAAGGATCATCAAAATGGTGTTTTCCAGACTCAATTTCATGTTACCTTTCTCTACCAAACAACCAATCTTCATGGCTCCGACCCACAACCAATATATTCACATCGGTTGTTCTTCAATCTCACTTATAAAGGACAAGATAATGGTAATGATTTGTAGCCACAAAGGCCAGAAGAAAGACAACGAAGTAAGGGAGGAGACGAGACCAAAAATAAAGAGAAGTCACACGATTTTTCTCTCAAAATGGGCTACCAATTTCTCTCTCTTTTCTCACGGTTTCTTCTTTTCTCATACAAATCACTCCATGTACGATTAGGGTAAAAACATCATATATATATATATATCATAGACCTTACCTCATATTTCAGACCCAAAACACATACCATACATGTTCCATGTACTTACCAGGGTTAAGATCACAAACAAATACTCAAGTAGAAGCAGATAATCACAGTAATCAATCAAGAGCAAATAATCATATGATGGAGATATAGCATAGGATAACCCATAGATCTTTTCAAAAAATACGTTCACACAGAACAACAAATTAACACTAAGTTAATCATACCTTGAGAACACATATTTCCTCTCATCACCCACCATGCTAACTAGATTGATCACTCAACTCTTGTCTAATTGGTAGACCTCTAGATCCTAAGTTCTCGGGATAATCTTCTATCACTACATCACTTCTCCCAACCTAAGTGGATAATATGTCTTCCTCTAACAGAAGTGATAGAAGTGTCTCTCTCACATTTCACTTGATCAGGGTCTCTTCATAGATAAATAATTTCAACATTTAATCACCTCTCCAATCGTGATCCAAATGTCACACTCCACATCCCCGGTACAAACCACCAATATACACATAGGCATCTATATTCCATCTCATCAATAGACATACGACACACTGCTAATACATCTTAACCCATTATGCATGCAAACAATTATACCAAGTAATTAAATTGCTCTCAAATTCATACATATCAAACACATTGAAATGCACATATTACCATGCAACAGAATTAAGCAATCACACACATGCAAAAAAATATTACCCACGGATGCACATGCAGTAACTATATTTACTCTCAATAAACCTTACTAGGGTCATCACTTGACCATATAACCATGTTCTCCTTGCCTTTCATCTTACTCTTCTGTTTATCCTTTTTCTTGGGACAATCTATCAAAGTGTCCAGACTTACCACAACTGTAACACCGGTTACCGCTAGACTTGTCACGTCCCTTGCCCTTCTTGTTATCACCCTCATCACTTGAGTCACTACTCGAATCAAGGAAAAGATGATATTATTTCATGATAGTATTGGAAAAGATGATCATTGTCTAGCTTTTTGAGTTTTGATGTTTTATGATATTAATGTTTCAATTGGTGTTTGATTAACATTAATATTATTTCTCAATCTAACTAGCATATTTATGATAGTGTGTTTAAATTGCTATATTTCCTATTTCACATGCTTTTATACTTGGTATTTAAGCTATTGATTTCAAAAAATAAGTTTAATAAGGAATGCAAGAGACATACATTTATTTTGACTTTGAGTATGGGTAGATTAACTTTGTTTTACTTCCTTGACTTATATTGTATAGTTTGTCACATAATGCCAAATAGAGAGAGATTGTTAGGTTTTTAGTTGTATTGGCAATTCTTTAGACAAAATGATTATTATAAAATAGTTGTAAAAGTTAAGTCTTTTGGGGGTGTTGTATTGATGAATTAAGAGTCTTTGTCTTCGAGAATGGAACATGGAGAAGGAGTCCGAATTTATGCTTGCCTGCCGCGGCTAATGTTCGAGCGTCCAAAACAGAAACATTGTCGCCCGCCTGTCACTCGAGTGACATAACTGTCGCTCGCCGGTGCTCAGGCGACGGTGTTTTTCGAAAAATCTTAATTCACGATTTTCAAGAATTCTATCTATCTTATACTACACAAATGTCTCATATTATAAATACACAATACCCATTATGTTTTTGTATGTGGTTGATCATTATAATGCATCATCATAACATCGTTCTAAGACCAAAAAACATGTCCATACATTGAGATTAAACATTTGATTATTAAGATCAATCAACCATAAGTTGGGAAAAATATCAAATTCAAATAATCCAAAACACCCATATCATAAATATGATCAGAAATGTACTTCCTCAATAACTTTCAGAGGTTGCTGAAAATTGAAGGAAAATTGAAAAAAAAAATACATTAAGAAAAGATAGACAATTTTAGAAGAAAGGGAGCATGTGTGAGTGAAGCACATTTCAGTGGGGTCTTGGAGATTACTAGAATTATATAAGCGAGTCTAGTTGGTTTCAGGGTTGGATCATATTGTAAGTTCTTATTGTCTATAGTGAAAGTTATTGGCTTATTCCCGAAGTTTTTACTCAATTAAGAGTTTTCTACGTCAACAAATCTTGTGTTTTTTTACTGTTTTATTTATTATTGTGGCAATTCTACATGGGATAAAATTGAATTGATTAATTAAACATCTAGAATAATTAAAAAGTGAATTGTTACTTTTCATTGGTAATTTTTAATTCCACGTTATTCACCCCATGTAGATGATTTTATGATCGAACTCGTAACTTTCACCATGTATAGCCAGGCCCAAGTAATATGAACAGGTCAAGAAATAACTAAAGATAAAAATAAAAACCAATAATAAGCAAGACTGCAAGAGAGGGCGCATACAAAATGTGTCTTGATACTAAGGCAAGGAACCCCTAGAATGAGATTAATCCAAGATACAAAATGCCTTATTTTATTGCCTTGCAATTTGGAAGATATAACAATTGACTTCTTTGATCTCACATTGAAACAACAAACTGGTCCACTAAACAATGACCATTATTTATATATATGCTTCAACAAGCATTTTTATTCAATTATACACATTGTTTGAACAAAGAAAAGTGAGGTAGGATGTTATAATTCTCTTCAAGTATATCTTGAGAAGGTCACTCCAATACCTAAAGAATGTTTGATGACATTGCAAAGAATCGAGATTTCATGTCCAATAACACTACTACATATGTCCAGTACCAAAAAAAAATCAAGTAGAAAAATGTTTTCTTCAACATGTTTCGGCAATGAAAGATGCGGAGAACATCAATGATGTTGGACTTTTGTTTTGAAAGAAACTAGAGAACTTCTATTAGCATGTCCATGCTCTGCAATATCACTCATGATTGAAAGGAGAACCGTTTAGGGAAATAAATGTATCTCTTCTTCTCTTTAGGCTTTGATTTCTACTTTTTTCAATCAAAATTCAATTGGCTGACATGGAGAGTTCCAACCTATCAAAATAATTGTAGGTAATACATACTGATTCTCTTCAGCTATCACATTATGTGACAGAGACATTTTGTCTAAAACAAAAGGTGAAAACGAAAAATTAAGAAAAAAGGTGTTGGATTGTGATGCCATTTGTGACATTTACATTTCAACCTTTTGGGCGATGATGAATTGGGCTTTGCCCATTGCTCGAATGTTTTTGCCATTGCCCGATAACACATTGAAACTGACCCAAAAACCCGACCCACTTATCTTGCCATTTGTGCCGCTCTGGACCGTCGATTTCATGGTTGATACTAATGAGTATATATACCAGCTGAACCGTCCTCTTGAGCTCTAACTTTTCATTTGTTTTCTCTCATTTCATCTGTGAAGCTTCTGGGGCTTTCTGTTCTTCGTGATTCTCTCTTCTCGTTTCTGTGTGATACTTTGTGTATGATTAAAATCCCCAATCTGTGTGATTATTGCATGTGTGGTTCTTCGAGTGAGAGTATTTTCTGGTTTGATTGTAGTTGTATTCATTCGAGCCATTAAGTAGTTATAGTGTGCAATAGATTAGGGGTTTTGGTGTTTCTTGTGGCCGTTTCTTTGTACAAAAGGGTACAATGTATTTTTTGAGCCCTATACCAATAAAGGATCGAGTTTTTTTTTTTTTTTTTTTTTTTTTTTTTTTTTATTTTTTTTTCCTTTTTTTTTTTTTTTTTTTTTTTTTTTTTTT
>CAIGRN010022590.1:0-34603 GCA_903798345.1 Fraxinus anomala
GGCTACATATTACAAACTAAGTGTATGATATCTTAAGTACACAAAATTTACTGGGTAATTTTGTTTTCTTCGTCATATAGCTATATTTCCCTTTCGTCTTGTTCAGTCTTTTCTATTTAGTCCGATCCTGTCCAATTTTAACAACATTGATAATTAGATAATCTTGTGCACATGAAAATGAAATCTTCACATACTAAACATTGATACTAAAAAAGAACTGAATTAGATTTACTACAAATAATCAACAATAGTACTAAATAAATAATGAAAAACTTATCAAAAGGGTAAATTATGTTAGAGAGTTTTTCTGAGAAAGATGATGAAGAATATTATAGAGGTAAGGGTAAAAAAAAAACGAAGAGAGTAAACTCCAGGCGGAATGTGTAGAAGATGAAATTGTATATGACGCATTATGATATGAATTAAAGGATATATCAGTGATGGATTGAAGTTTAACTATTCAATTATTTTAATTTGGTTATGTTTATAAACATTCAAGTCATTTTTTCTCTATAGGTTCTGATGATTCACATGTACTAACCATTTATACATAACGCATTTCTATCTATTTATAATTTGAACTAATTATAAACAATTCTCAAACAAGCTTTAAATATATATGATGTGTAATATGTTAACATAACCGTCACAGATTCAGGGATTTGCACGCACCACAACAGAAATCACCATTTGTAACATGTAAAAGATAATATTCGGTAATTGAGTGTTGCTAAAGGTGTCTATCGCAATATTCTAATAAATGAATGTTGCAATTGGTTAACATAATTGAGATCTGGCAACATTTTTTAAATGGATGTTGCTAATGTCACATTTTACAACGTTTATTGAGTGTTGTCAAAAGTTTTTTTATTGCAACGCTTATAGGGTGTTGCTAAAAAATCGTCCTATAGCAACATTTACTGACCGTTGCTAATACTTAGATATATAATATTCCTCAATGTTCACTTAATGTTGCTAAAGGGTTATATTTTTGCAACATTTGTAAAATGTTGCAAATGTTGTAAAAAGGTAAACTTATCGCAACATTTATTTAACGTTGTTAATATGATTGTGTTGTTAATATAGACATTTCGTAAGGTTTGTTGAACATTGCTAATAAGGTTAAATAGGTTAACATTTTGCAACGTTTATAAAATTATGCAAAAATATGATTATATACAATTTTTGTTGTAGTGAGGGGAAGACTTGCATCATTTAGAAACCGAAGGGCTCAAAATGTAGAATTCTGATAATTCATGGACTAGTCGTGAAAAGTAGATAAAGGTCTGTTTGGCATTTGTGATGAATTATCTGTTAGGCGTAAATCGTAGTATCATCAACCATTTCAAGAGCTATCTAGTCAAAGTGGGACCCAATCTTCAAGAAGCAATAAAGGGTCTTGTCACCAACATTTTAGGGGGTCCCCAAAAAGCAACGACCGAGACAATTACATCTTGTTTAATTAGTGAACCAAAGACATTAATTGGGTTAGTGGCAAAGATAAGGTTCAAATAAAGATGCATCAAGACATGGATTACATAGGACTTGGTGATTGTATGGTTAACAAGGAAGCTAGCTTAATATCTGCATCGAGCTTAACTAGCACAAGGCTTAAACGGCGACAACCAGGAGTTACGAGTTCAAGATAGAGACAACACTTTTCTATTCGAGATTTGAAAATAATAATATAGTTCAAATGGGTGGGATAGTAACTCTATGATATCGAAACTAATTATAAGCTCATGACCACCATGATTACAAAAAGTTGGATGTGATAACATCAAAAACATCATAGATTAGTAATATTAAAAAACTATGTTATTTTTAAGTGATATTTAATTAACCATTACCTAATTCTAATTTGCGAAGAGTAACAAACAACAAATTTTACAATATATAAGGAAAAAACATCTTTCATTCATTTGAAAATTCATAATTATATGGGGGGCCAAAGCCTATTACATTGCCCAAAAAAAATGCCTAGTAGCTAAATAGGTGGAGGAGGGGCACCAGCAAAAGAGACGATGGCATTGGGGCCAACTGGTTCAGAGGTTACATTGTCGTCCCCAACATTGTCGTCTTCAAGTTCTATCACGTGGCTGTCATCCGTTGGAGTTTGAGGCTTTCCCTCCTCTAGAAACTCCGAGGTATCGAAGGTTTGGGAATGCACCTCAATCCACTCCACCACTTCGATGTAAGCATAACTCCTTCAGTATTTTTCGATGCATTGATACTCATCAGTTAAGTGAAAGTTGGTAATGCACTGCTTTATAACATCATCACCAGCACATTGGGCCTCACCTTTAGCCAAGTCAACCTCTTTAGTAAGGCCAGTAATTTTAGAGCCAAGATCATCCACTTGTTGCTTCAAAGCAAAATTTTCTTTATTTGACCTCTCCAAGGCCTTAGCAACTATCTTCTGGTGGGCATCGGAGGTCTCCATTCGCTTGGTAAGAAAAGCCACTTCACTTTGAGATAAGTGGACTTCTTTCTTCAAATTTTCTATCTCTGCAAAGTATAAGTGAGTTTCGCAGCCTTCTTAACCTGCTGCTTCTTGGCAATCTCAGCGTCAGCCTTGGCTTTCTTGGCCTCCTCCTCGACTTGGGAAGACTTATTCAAAAATTCTTTATTTTTCTTCTAAAGGTTTTTTAAGAGAACTTTAGCCTCTATGGCAACTCTAAACGCCCTCCCTGTGTGGCTTACCATGGTGGCAAACATGTCCATTACATCACTGGTCTCCATGAAGGTTTGCCACATATCCGTCAAGTACTTGTGAAAGTGGTAGTGGCAGTTTAGATTTCTAGATGTAGTATAGACAAAGCCTCTGGAGCCAGTTAATCGTTCCTCTTGAATAAGGAGAGCTTGGTCAAAAGCGCTACATCAGAAACAGTTGAAGTGTAGCTTGAGGCCCTCCCCCTCTTCGACGGCTCTTACCTTAGAGGCTCTATGACAATTAGCCTCTTCTGACCCCCTGGCAATAACAATTTTGGCAGCCACTAACTTCTCCCCTATCGGGACTTCGGATCGAGGCAGTGAGCTGACAATAGACCTCCCTAATGGATGAAAAAGAAAAATCTTTCTTGGGGACCTCATCCATCTTATTCTTCATCTTATCCTTAATAGATGGTCGTTCTTTATCCCCCACGGCCCACAGTCTCCTTATCAATCTTCTCCACTTGGTCCCTCACCTGCTTGGCAATAGTAGATGAGGGCTTGAATCGCTTCATCCCAGCTATGGAGGTTGCAGCCATGTGAGGGGTTGGGTGCCTCATCTTCTCAATTTTTTTTGCAAACAAAAGAAACATAGAGGTTCAGTATAAACTACCATCTACGGCCATTAAGAAATTTTTTTAGTTTTACCTTTTCAAGCCATTAGTTCAAACTCCTCAAAGAATCGGTTGCGATCAAATAATCAAATTCACGGGAAGATAGAGGACAAAGGTAGATGTCCTCTATAACACCCAATTCCAACTGGGTCAGCTCAAAGCGATCTACAGATCCTGCAACAATATAAAAGGTCAGAATCATTTCAAATATAAAGAACAAAAAGCTAAGGATGAATCACTCATGAGCTTCGAAGTAGTTGGTTGGCACTGTCACATAGGGGACCTTGTCACCGCCACACGTGTGCCAGGTCCCCTCATCGAAAACCAAGTCTCATTCCATTCTTTAATGGAGAAGGGAAGGCCTATGACAAATGTGCAGTGAGCCGTCCATGGAAAAAAGAGAACCCATTGGAGTTCCCTTTTCCTATTACATTAGGCAGAAAAACGGATTGAAAGACGTGGAGGGACATGTCCTCGCCCAATGAGGTCTCCTTCCATATGAAGTAGGTCCCAACTAGCTAGGCCAAGGCATTAGGGACAAGCAGGGTTCATATGACTTGAGGACATCCCCAAAGAATGGATGCAGGGGCAGACAAAGTGCTTCATTCAGAAGAAATTCAATAACCGTTGCGCACCCCGTCCTAGGGAAATAGGCTCGCTCGTCAGGAAAGGATGCTAAGAGATTTATGGTATAGAGTGTGCATTACTTCTTCCTAATGTCCACCAGGTAAGCGACAATTATGCTTGAAGGAATTTTGGTTGCCTCCCAACTCGCGTCATAGTCTAGGTGATCCTCCATAATGGGTAAACCACTCTGACCTATCCTAATACCATGGACAAGGTCGGTGGTATTGGTTATGGTCACCCCCCATCTCTGAAACGGTTGTCCTAATATCTATATCCCCCTGTTAGAAGATGAAGAAGCCATGAAATTCAAAATCAAAGAAAATATTGGTCCAAAAATACTTACGAAATCAAACGACAAGATACAAGTCGCTGGATTTCTTAGAAATGGTCGGAAAAAGTCTCGACGGCTCTAAGAATTCAAGGAAATTGAGAGTATAAGGAAGTTTTCTTTCGCGAAGTAAAGAACTAAAGGATTCAAGAATTTTCCTTTTATAGGCAACACTCATCAACTTGAGCCGTTGGATCTGGATCTGACACATCCTATCGTTCATTTAAGAGTCAATTTGAACTAGGGTTGGACAAAACTCTCGAACCGAACCCGAACCCGAACCGAACGGTTCTTCATAAGTTAAATACCCGAATGAATATCTGAATCAAGAACCAATGGGTTTGGGTCGGTTCTCGGTTCTAAACCAAGAACAGAATAACCAAATAAGAACCGAATCTAAATAATTTTTTTAATTTTTTATATTGAATTAATTAAATTATTTTAATTTTTTCTAAAAAAGTTAACAAATTAATTAAACAAACCAGTCAATACTTAAAAATATTTTATTTTTATAATTTTTAATTGAACAATTTTTAGTTTATTTGTGTTTGTTAATTGTGTTTTTTCAATTATGTTTGTTGAGTTTCTTACTATGGCAAGTCAAGCAATTAATGATTAAATCAAATGGTTGGTAAGTATTACCAATACTTCAAAATATTTTATTTTTATAATTTATAATTTATATTTCATTTTCTTTATGCAGACTGCTTGAAGCAAATGAATGATTGATATGGATCACTGATATTTTAATATTAGTATGTACTTTTTGGTATTTGTATACATTGAATTAATCTTATTGGACATGACAATTTATATGTTTTTAAATTGGGCTACGTTAATTTGTAAAAGTTACGAATGAACATGTCATTAATTGTATTTATGTAGTGTTGCTGTAAATATTAAAAAATTTAATTATGGTACGGAATCGAACAGAATCAAACNAATTGGGCTATGTTAATTTGTAAAAGTTACGAATGAACATGTCATTAGTTGTATTTATGTAGTGTTGTTGTAAATGTTAAAACTTTTAATTATGGTACGGAATCGAACAGAATCAAACCGAACCAAACCAAACCAAACCGAATCGAATAGAATGGAACCGAACCCGAACGGTTCCATAATTATATTTGGACCCGACGGTTTCATTCATTAAATACCCAAAAATTTAGGGTCGATTTGGTTCTGAAGAGAACCGAACCGACCCATGTTCAGCCCTAATTTGAACCACTCATCGCATCTAGATTTTCAAATTAAACGGTTTAAATCAAAGCGTCTGATTAACGCCTGCATACACATCTTCCTCCCAAGAACATGCCTACTCATTAAATATGAAGATCGTTGCACGTATGAAAAGTTGAACCGTTTCAGTTGTGTGTTTTTGAAAACGTACAAGATAGCAAATCATTTGGGCACAATAATTAAGGACACTTTGTTTTCCCAAAGTTCAAAAAACATACAACTTCAGAGTCAACATATTTACAGCCTCAACAAGTAGCAGAAGTACACAATTTCAAATCCAATGTGGACAACTTTGACCAATGGCTTCAACTGCTCCAATAATTTCGTCAAGGTAGACAGCCTCGGCCAAAAGGATCTCAGCTATCCCTTCCAATGTTTTTCAAATAATACATAGATTCGAAGTAGACAGTTTTGGACAATAAGGATTTTAGCTCCATCTTCAAAATCTCAGTAAATCCAACTCAAAGACCTTCCTTACTTCAAAGCCCTAGACAACATCTACGATAAGTACTTATGCGAATCCTAAATTTGGGCATTTCACTTTCAAATTCTAATTCTAATATAAATATTTATATTTAGTCTTGGGGGGCTATTGTGTTGTTGTAAACTTAACCATTACAGGAAAATAATCACCCCAACAAAAATCCGCTGACAAGAGAAGTCCATGCATTATATAAATAATTCACGTGAAGGTATATGTCAAGATGAATAAAAGTCAATGGAGGCCCCGATTGGTTAGAGTGGCAGGGAAAATAAGTGGAGAGGCTAAAGGCTCCATTCCGAAGCTTCCTTTGGCCCAAACTCTTGCTGGCTCTTAAAAGATCTGAGGTAAACGTTAGGAATGATTGATATTACGTTTGTAATAATGAATTAGTCAAGTCTTCCAGCCTAGGTTGTAAGGTGACTGACCCATTGTCAATGTATTAAATGCGTAACAGACTAATGACATGATGCTTCGACCTGAGGGATGAAGACACGTAATTCTTATCCAATGGTCACCACTTCGGTCGAAACTCTATAAATACCAAATCTTGTAACATTTGAATCTAATGCAACTATTTATACTTCAAATTATTCTCGATCTTTTCTCTTGCTCATTTCATACTCCTATTTGTTTGAGTTTAGATCATTTTGCTTAGGTTGAGTTGCTTGTGGTTGATTATTAATATATAATTATCTTTAAATATAACGTCGATGTCTGAACATTTTTGTCTTGCGTCGTAGAGCATCTCTCACTTTCATATACAGTAACCTTCTCCGACCAAGTTTCCGGTCAAAACGTGTTGGAATTTACTTGCGTGGATGCGAGTGACTCAACATTTGTTATCCACGTCGCCTTAAAAAATTGAGGTCAACAATTTCTATTTTTGAAAATTGATTGTGCAAATGAGATTAATTATTAGTTTGTTACTTTCCAAAGCTAAGGGATTAATTTGCTACTTCAGGAATTCATTCCGACCAAAATAAGGAAAACTCTATATTTAAGATTGGTTGTCACCACATTTTTTTTTTAAATTACATAAAATGTCTCTAGCCTTTATTCATTGTCATATTTATATCTATAATTTTTTTTTATTGCATTCTTATTCTAAAACTTATTAATTAGCCTATTTTGTCCCTAATAATGTTTTTCAATCGTCCAAAAACCTTTTTTGCATGCTTTAAAATGGACAATATATGTTAATTAATGAAAGATTGGGGGTAACAATGTGATAAAAACCAAGTTGGGGACGCAGGTATGACAATAAATAAAAGTTACATATATTTCATACAACTAAAATATGATACACTTATAAAAAATTGTCATTTTGAATATATTTAGCCTTGTATTAATGGTTGCAACCTTGATATATATACCCTTTTTTTTTGAAAAAGGGATTCGAGATAGATTAAAGGTTTTTAGGTCATTCTTATTGTTTTTTTAATTATATTCACAACATAATATTTATTAATTACACAACATTTTAATTGCAATAAACATTTTTAATATTGGCTCATAGTTGTACTTGTGACTTCAACTTTGTTTAGTCAAATTCTTATCCTCACCTAATAAGAATTTGTACATCTTGTCTCTAATCATGAATTTTGTCAAATATTTATATAAAGAGAGCATAAAAAATTAATTGTCTAAATAAATAAAATAAATATCGACTACGAAGGAGTGAACTCTGATTTCAATACACATTAGCAAAATATTTGGACAAAAATTGTTTTCAACGGCAAGATTTATTAATTTAGTTGAAGATTAAAAATAAGAATGCGATGAGCAAAAATGAGGACATGGTACAAAAAAAGAGCAAAATTAGGAATCTTCTATGCAATTAAAATGTGATGCGTATAATAAAATTTATGGTATGAAAATAATTATATATTTTTTTTCATTTTTTAAATTATTATAAGTAGAATTAAATACGTACCCGATTGCCCCATTAGACATGTTTGCTACACATGCTATTTAACATTCAAAGCATATTCACTGCAATAATTAATTGTTTAAAAAATTATGTCACGTAAGTAAAAGTAGTCAATGTTTAAAAAATTATTTTTTAATGAAAGTTGAGAGAGAGACTGTTAAGTTGACGTAGCATAGAAAAAATAGACTATCAAGATTAAGAAGCTTTATTAGACTGAGTGATTAAATAAAATTAATATTTCATTTTCAAATTTATATTTCATATTCAAATCTAGACGTAAATTCATTTTATTTTTAAAAAATAAAGGACACTTAGCATTAATGGATAGAATACAGTAAAAACTGTCGAAATTGCACTACCTACCTAAAATTGAAAATATATTCAGAAAATACTTATACATGTTTTTTATCCCATAATTACTACACCAAATATAAGTGAAAAATGAAATAAAAAAACAACGTAGTTTCTAATAGTATTAAACATGCCAACTTAATTCACCAAACATGTCTTTCACATAATTTTGACAATCGTCAAAATTCCCAAATTGTGCACTTTCCATTGATCTGAAAATCACTAATTCTCATCAATGATCCATCAAAGAATCAACAAAAACATCCCAAAGCTTAATTCATCACAAATTCGCAGCAAAAATCATAAACCACAATATCATCCAAAAAGTCGATTTCAAGATCATTGTTTTCTCGTCATTATGTCTCCAAAGTCCATATAAAAACCCTAGATGGAGGTGAACTAAAGAAACGACAACGAAAATCATAAACCACCCTTTGATGTTGAAGTTAAAAATCAAGATTTACAACCATTATGTCATCACCTACTCGCAGACCAAATTTTTATTCCAACGAGAACAAGCAAGAAGTCGAACCACCTGTAGTAGATTCTCGTAGATTCTCTTTGGATCGGTATGGGTTCAACAATGTGGTAGGACAAAACGCTCATCATCATTGGGTTCATTGAAGAAACGGCAAATGGATGATTATTTCAAGTTTGTAGAGATTATCGAACCCAAAAGTGAATTACTCAAGTCTCGTTCATGTCTCATTATGAATTTTTTTGTTAAAAACTAATTTTAGATTTGAGTTTATGTGGGCCGGACCGAATTTGAACTGTCAACCCGGCTCGGGAATCGACAAATAGGATAATGATTCGGTCGAAATGCATTAATTATTCAATCAATAATAAAATGACCATTCAAGTACAACTTAGAGTCTTAGACTGGTCAATAATCGTCCGAATTGATTCAACGAAACATGTTGGTTATCAATATTTCTTTAGAGTAAAATATTATATCCTATTTGCACTCGTAGAGTTTCAACCCCTCACTTCTAGAATTAAATATCGTAACCTTGACCATTATGACACTAGGAGAATCTTTTTAATAAACTTGGCAAAATGTATATTTAGATTTAGTAAAATCATTGTCTTTTTGTTTAAAAAAATTAATTAAAATTACATTCTAACAATGATCTATCAGTAAAACCACTGACCAACAGTTTAACCATTAATTCGATTACCCAATAATTTATTCGAATAGACGATCGAGTCCTCAAGTTTGATAAATATGATACTGTGTAAACCGGAAATCTTTCTACTTTTGCCACTTAAACAGCAATCAAAAGACTGCATGAGGTGCTCTGATTTGGATGGATTCTGTCAATAAAACTAGTTCTACAAGGTCGAGAACAATGCTATCAAGATTTCAACGGGGGAGTAAATAAGCAAATAGAAATCCATATTCTGCCTTCGGATGGAATGGTGGCACCATCTACAGAACCCACTAATGGGGTCCACTATGAGTGGTCATAATCAAACGGCTGTATCTCAACGTGATGCTGACAGTGATGCCACGTGGGATAGAAAAATCAGAGCAGTGTTGCCACGTGGATGCAAAGAAGGGACAAGATGCTGGCACCTCACGCCCGTCCATCTCCTGCACCCAAGCTTAACTGCGGGTCAAGTCCATAAATACAATTTATCAGTAGGATTTTCTTTTCGTTAGTTTTTCATCTATTTATTTATATTATAAGTATGTCTGAGGTGACTAAAATTAAAATTTTAATAAATTTTGATAAAAAATAATAAAATATATGATTGAAAAGTTACGAATCTCATAAAATATGTGATTCTATTACTTTGACTTAAATAAAAATCTGAATTATAATAACAGGGGCCTAAAATTTCTTAAACCTATGTTTGGTAGCCATTTTTAGCCTATTTTTAGATAATTTATGACCAAACCAATGCAAAATTACCTTCCCAACCTTTTCACATTTACGTCCTTGTATTTGAGGGGCATTTATAGAGAATTTGCATTCTGTTGAACCATAGCCATTTACTATTTCAACGATAAGAAATCTTCATAAAATGGCAAAAAGTTAGGTATCAAACAAGCGCTAAACATATAAATAAATAAAAATTCTTGTCCTATAGCGCCATGTCCAATTTCTCATGAATTTATCTATTTTTTTATGTTCACGCACTCTTGAAAAAATGACATAATTTAATTAATTCATATTTGATCCAGCTATGAAAGTGAATTTTAATTTAAATCAAAATCAATATTTAATTTTAACCACATTTAATGATATTCAAAACTCTTTAACCGCACTTTCAATAACTTTTATTAAAATTTGCTAAAAAATTAACTTCTATGACATCAAGCAAAGGCTTAATTAGTTCATTGCTCAGCATGTCTCAACTTTTTCTTTTTTGTCAAAAATCTGAAACGCCCAACTTTTCATTAGTGAGTGAATTTTAGGACTTGAATCGAGGATATCTCTACTTCGATAGTATTAAAATTCAGTGCCTAGCACGATTATTCATACTACTATTTTTCAAGACAACAAACATTTCGAAATACATTAATGCATATACTACTATCTTTTAATTATTTATTGATTTTTCGCAATCAACATACAATTCAAAGTATCTCAACTTTGTTGATAAAAGATCCAAGACATTGGCAAATACTGTTCAACACCAGAGAGAACGTGGCAAATTAATGAATTTTCATCGAGTTACCTGAAGAATTCAGGTCCTTCACGCGTTCACCTCTCCGCCCAACCTCCCAAAAGTGAAGGGTCACTTTCTGCTATAACTGAGAGGGGTGGTGATGGGACCAGACCAATTGTGGGTCCCATGCAATAGATATATACTGCTGATATATACATACAAACCGCCCAAGGTAGCGTGGGGGTGAAGGATAGAAGTGGGGAACTATTCTAGAAAGTGAAGGAAAGATGAGAAAACAGACTTAATTTTGCTTGTGTTTGTAAACAAGTTGCAACCAATAAAAAGATGAGAAATTCAATCCAAAGGTAAGATAATAATTAAGATTGTGATACCAAAGTCCATTATTTATTTATTTATTTATTTTTGTCTTCTATACATATTTTAATGCAATTACCATAAGTATAGCTGTACTTCGTTATGCACATTCAAAGACAAAGAATGTAGGACTGCAGAAGGAAAGATGTAATATTAAGGTAATGTTTTCACAGGTCCATGTTAACTTAGGTGAAACATTTTGTTTACTTTTTACTTATGACATAGCTTTTCTACATGTTACTGCTTTCTATGTACTTCGACATTTATTTAGATTTCAATAAACATTTATACAAGTTTTAGGACCTTGCTTATTTCTTTAGCTTTCCTAGGCACAGGGTCGGATAGTTTGTACCGGCTAAGGGCTTCTCACATGGCTATCCATGGGGAGTGTTTACTTTAAAAATTTAATAATGTTGCTTTCATTGAATTTTAACAAAATATATAGTCTTTATATACATCACTATGGATAGTACTTCCTTAGGTGTTCCGTATTTCAAGGATGAGGTTGTGTCTTTCCATCCAAACTTTCAATTTATAAGTTCCAAGTTGATACAGAAGGGGACATCCCAATTCGGGCCAAGAGTCCCTACTCCTGGTTCGTTGGAGGAGAGGAACACCCTCCTCAACACAAGGTCATTAATGCGGAATGACTTCTTCTTGACCTTAGAGTTGTAGTATCCAGTCATTTTTCGTTGGTAAACAGACAATTTTACTTATGACTTGTCCTTCCTTTCAATGAGGAAATCAAACTCCCATATTCCCAACTCATTGTTGGATATCTCATTAAACTGTAAACGATGAAGAGATGGTAGATCCACTTCGACCATGCTCATGGCTTCTGCCTCATAAGCCATGGAGAAAGGAGTTTCTCCTTTTGTAGTCCTGCTAGTAGTTCGAATAGCCTATAAGACCTGGGGTAGTTCATCGACCAATGCCCTTTTAGAAGCTTCCAACTTTCCTTTAAAGGTGTACTTGATTGTCTTATTGATAGCTTCTACCTACACATTGGCCTGAGGATAATGGAGGGTTGAGAAGTGTTTCTTGATTCCGAGTTCTTCATATAGGTCCATGATTTTCTTGTTATCAAATTGTCGTCCATTGTCAAATACAATTGAGTGGAGAATGCCAAATTGGCAAATAATATTTTTCCCTAAGAGTTTGGAAGTGTTAGCCTAGATTATTTTAGTTAAAAGCTCTGCCTCCACCCACTTAGTAAAGTAATCAATGGTGACGATGGCGAAGTTGGCACTGGCCTTTCCTTTAGGTAGGGGTCCTATGAGGTCAACTCCCCACTAGTGAATGGCCATGGTTTGGAGACGACAGTTAGGTCCTAGGAAGGTTGCCTTTATATTGTTGAGAAGCGCTAGCACTTGTCATACCTTCTCATAAACTACTACGCATCCTTTTTCAAAGTAGGCTAGTAGTATCCCTGTCTCAACACCTTTTGCGCCAGAGCCCATCTCTCCAAATGGTTACCAGAGACTCCTTCATGAATTTCTTGAAGAACGTAAGTGGCTTGTTCGCCTCCTATGCATTGGAGGAGGGATTGGGAGAAACTCCTTTTATATAGCACTTCATCTTGAAATACGAAATGTGTTGCCCTCTTTCTGAGCTTTTGTGCGTCCTCTTTGTTAGTGAGTAGGGCCTAGTCTTTGACGTATGCTATGATGGGTTGCATCAGGGGGCGTGCCATCAACTCATATCACCTCTTTACCTTTAGCAGTGGCGGGTTTAGAGAGATGTTCTATAGGTACCACAGTAAGTAGCTCAAAGTTTTTGCTACTTGCTAACTTCAAGAAAGCATCGGCATGATGTGTTCCATGCTTGGATTTGTGCTAACTCGAATTTTTCAAAGGATGGAATGAGGTCCATCACCAACTTCAGAAATAGGCCTTGCTTTTATCTCTGGCTATAAAATTGCCATTAACCTGGCTAACCACTAGCTGGGAGTCACTGCTGATAACTAACTTCTTTACTTGCATTTTTTTGGCTGGTCTAAGATTGGCTAGGAGAACTTCATATTCTACTACATTATTGGTAGTTGTTTTCGTTTTAAACACTATATCGAATTTGTTGAGCTCCACAACCCATTTCAACAACCTCCCAAAGACATCTAGTTTCTAGAGCACATGTTTAAGTGGGAAGTTTGTATGACCTCAGTTTCCTAGAGGTCGTGATCAAGGCGAGAGCTAGTTTTTTCATATCTGGGTAGCGGGTCTCTATCACCAAAAGTATTTTGCTTACATAATAAATGGGGCAATTAATGATTACCCGCTTCTCTTACGAGCACCAAACAGATGGCATCGGTAGATATTGCCAAATATATTTGCAAGGGTTTATCATTTTTGGTTTCGAGAAGGGGGCCTGTCCCAAGTACTTCTTCAGCCCTTGGAAGACTATTTGGCACTCATATGTCCACTAGAACCTCTTTTCTCCCTTTAGAATCTTGATGAAGGGAAAACACTTATCAGTTGCCTTAGAGGTAAAGCAGCTCAAGGCTGCTATGCGTCATGTGAGGCTTTGTACTTCTTTAGGCTTCTAGGAAGACGTCATCTTAATCAGGGCCTTAATTTTCTTGGGATTTGCCTCTATCCCATTTTGGTTGACCATGTAGTCTAAGAACTTTTCGGAGACGACACTAAACGTGCACTTAAGAGGGTTCAACTTCAGCATGTACCTCCTCAGTATCTGTAAAGCTTTTCTAAATGCTTCACATGATCCATTGTTCTGAGGCTCTTTACTAGCATGTCATCTATATAGACTTCAATTGTTTCATTGATAAGGTCGGCAAACATTCTATTGATGAGCATCTTATATGTAGCCCCGACTTTTTTCAACCCAAAGGACATCATATTATAGTAGTGGAGACCTCTGTCTGTTATGAAAGACTTATGTTCTTCATTAGTTGGATAGATGGGGATCTAGTTGTAGCTTGAATAGGCTTCCATAAAGCTAAGCAGTTTCATGTCCAACGGTAGAATCAATAAGTTGATCTATTCTTGGAAGGGAAAGATTGTCATTTAGGCAAGTTTGGTTGAGGTTGAAGAAATCAACGCATACTCTCCACTTGCTATTATGTTTTTTTGACAAGGACGAGGTTTGAGATCCACTTTGGATAAGTAGTCTCTCTTATGAAGTGATTGTCGATTGGTTTTTTAAATTAGTCATTCAAAGTCTTATACCTTTCTAGGTTGAGGGTCCTCCTCTTTTGTCAATGCGAGGCAACCTTAGAATCAATGCTCAGGTGATGTCAACTAACATTTGGGTCAATAGCAATCATGTCCTCATGCCTCCAAGCAAAGATATCTAAGTTTTTACATAAAAAGCGCTTCAGTTCCTCCTTAGTCTCCATTGGCAGATCATTTCCAACCTACAGGGACTTCAAAAGATCCTAGGAGTTCATTGGAAAACTTTCCAACTCCTTACCTAGGCCGACTTGAGGTTCGCATTCGATGGTGCGAAGATCCAGTTCATCAACCCTAGCCATTTCTTAAGCAATTCTCCCTGCTGTAAGGGCATCTGTCGCTCCAAAGACAGTCTATTCTTCAGAGGCATCTAACATTTCAACATCTTCTCCTTGCTCAGAGGTCTACCCTTGTTCAGGGGCGTCGTTCATTGTAATATTTGTCAGAATTACATTGACATCTTGTGGTTTCGCCTTTCTTAGGAAATTCAAGTAACATTCCATTGAACCCGTATGATCACCTTAGACTGTGGCTATGTCTTTTCAATTGGAAACTTCATGCATTAGTGGTGGATGGATGTCACAACTCATAATTCATTCAAAGTAGGTGGTCTCGAGACTCTGTGTTAGGTTGAACAGTTATCCACTAACAAAAATTCTATGAAGTGATTGGCCACTTGGGGCTCTGCTCCCACATATCCACGGCAAGAGTGATTTTCTTCTTGGGATTATGTGTCTCCCTTGAATCCATATAGTGGGAAAGTCATGGGGGTTAGCTTACTATCCACAACATTTTATCGAAGGCAGCTCCAAAGATTATGTTGACAGAACTCCGTCCACTAACATTGTTTTAAATTGTTACGTTCAACAACTGCCTTTACAACTAGAGCATCGCAGTGGGGATAGTGGAAACCTATAGTGTGTTCCTGGGTGAAGGTAATTAGTTACATCTTCCTGTTGGCTTCGGAGCGGTTACTGTCGATAATGAGGCTCTACATTGGGGAGTTCTTGGCCATCCTTGTATAGTTCCTTTGTTCATTCTTGGTTTCTCTTCCAACATACAAGCCTCCAAAAATTGTATCTATTTCTCGAATAGGTTCATGGCCGATGGTGGTTGGAGGATCCATTCTTTGTCTTTGCCCCTCTTTAGACCTTTCCCCATCATTCTCCTACGTACAAGAAGTGACTCTTGATGGGGTAGTCGCCTAGCCTCATCTCTCCTAGGTCATCGATTCTACCTAGGAGAGGGTGCATCTCTTCGTGGATGCTTATTGTCCCTTCGATTATGAGATTGGGGTTGCAAAGCATTATCTCTGTAGTCAGACGTGCTGTGATTGTGGGATTGGTGGTAAGTACAGTAGATATGCGCTTCGTCCCTATTTCTAGGATCAATACTTAGTCCTCTACCATTTCCTCTTTGAGGAGTTCGCTGGTTAGGCTTTTATTAGTTCGTATCAACGCAGGGGTTCAGCTCTTCATAGGCTAAAATAGGTATTGTACTTAGCGTAGATGCGGTCAGTGCCTATCTTGAATTGAGGGCAATCGACTGCCCGACCTAGTGGTCCATTAAGTGGAAGGTGGGGCCTCTTCTTCGTTGTTTTTAAAGAGGTGGGAGTCCTTCTCTAGCCCTATTGCGGTGATCCTTCAGTGCCTTATTGATGATCTTACTCTTGATTATTTCCAGTAGGGCATCAAAATTGGTAGGATCCTTGTTCTGTACATCCCTTCTGAAGGGAGAGTTCATATCCAGCTCTTCCTTCAAGGTTGACAGTGCCTCCCTTTAAATAACCTAACATGCACGTATTAAGTCATTTCATTGGTGAAACATGATAAGAAGCTTTTCAATAATTCTCCTGACTGATGTCTCATGTCTTGGAGATGCTATATAGGCCATTTGCCTTCCGTACTAGTTGCAGAGTGCTTAAAGAAAACATTTTTGAAATCTGGCCAGTTTCTAATACTTCCTTTTGGAATTCTAGTGTACCACACTTCGATCGCCCCACTTAGATTCAAAAGAAAAGCTCTACATTTCATTGCAGGAGAAGAGCCCTGTAAACGCATATGGGTTTTAAAGCTGTTGAGGTGATTCACGGGGGTCACTATTTCTAACTTACTTGGAAATTTTACGTAGGACGAAGTGGCTTAGGAAATGGACGTCTCTCAGCCTTTTTGAGAAAGGCAAATTGTCGTCGTCGACGTCGAGATCGCAAGACCTTTGTGGTTCGTCGAAATCTTCATCTTCCTTGACTTGATGTCCAGCACAAGGTTGGGATAGGCTTGCCTGATTCCTGACCTGCTCTGCCCTCCTCTCATGCCTATTTTTAGATGGAGGGTTCTGTACTTCATGTCCTTGTACATTCCCGTGTTGTGTCACAAAACAAGGTGGTTGAGGTTAGTTCCTAAGCTTTAGAGGTGGCCGGGCATGCCTATTTCTAGGTCCCGTTAGACTTGGCCTATCAAATACACTGGCAAATCTCTAGTCTTGATTTTGGCTCATACGCAGGAGGGAAGTTATCCTCTCCATTGCATGGAACCTCAGTAGGTCGGCCAGACGCGTGATTCAAGGAGGTATCTATACCTATTTCTCTTTCTTGGGGGTTGTCTCCTTCATGGGGTAATGTGCATTTTCGATTTGAACCTCATCCTCTTGGGGATAATATCTTCATTGGGGTGCGAAAGGGAAGACTGCCCATGTTGTGCATAATAACCCGTTGAGAGACATAATGAATTTGCTGACCTCCTTGCCCATGTATCTAACTAAGTAGTTCCTGTATGGCAATATTCAGTTGAATGATATTTCTCATGTATACGGCCATAGTAGCCATCTCCCTGGTAAGCCTAGCAACTAGCATACATCCACCTTTTGACCCGCTCGTCGATGCTATGGATAAATCTATGGCGGGCTACAGGAGCGGGGTGTGAGGGTTCCCTTTCTTCATGGTGTTCCCTAGTCCTTCGAGGCGCTGATTCTTCCTTATCAGAGCTCATTCTGATGTATTTTCTTCAAAGGCGACTCTCCTGAGGATCGTTTCTCAGAAAACTAAGTTCCTTTCTCAAGGAACAAACAAGACTTTTTCCCAAATGGTTTTTCCTGGGGTTTTCAGGCGTTCTTTCTCTGGGAATAGCTCATTTTATTCAAATGTAGAAAACCCATCCCAAACATATTTTTCGATCAGCTTTTTTCATGGGTTTCTCATGGTTAAATGCGTGTTTTCCCATAGACGGCGTCAATGTGTTGACTTCATTTTTTTTAAGGATAACAAGGACAACAGATGCCGGACTTACTCGCATCCACGCAAGCAATTCCAATACGCTTTGACCAGAGACTTTGTCGGAGAAGTTACTATATATGGACATGGGAAATGCTCTACGAGGCGAGACAAAAATGTTCAAACACCGACGGTAAGTTTTAAGATGATTGCATATTAATAATCAACTCAAACAAAGCAAAATGATCTATACTTAAGCAAACAAGAGTATGTAATGAGCAAGAGAGAAGATCGAGAATAACTTTAAGAGTAAAGAGTTGCATTGGATTGAAATGTTACAAGAATTGGTATTTATAGGGTTTCAGCCGATGTGGTGACCGTTGGATAAGAACTACGTGGCTTTATCTCCTAGGTCGAAGCGTCATATCACTAGCTTTCTACGAATTTAATACGTTAACTGGTCAGCCACCCTACAACCTAGGCTAACAGACTTGACACATTCATTATTGCACACATTATATCAATTATTCCTAAATATTGTCTACAAATTTTTTAAGAGCCAGCGAGAGCTTCGGCCAAAGGGAGATTCGAAATGGAGCCTTTGGCCTCTCCACTTTTTTTCCCACCAATTTGGGCCTTCGTTGACTTTTAGTCATCTTAACTTATGCCTAGGGGCGTATCCAACACCCGGTAAGCCGGCGCGGCTGCTCGTGTTGAATCAGCCGAAAAAGAAAGTATTACAAAACTTTGACAAATGATGTTAAATATTTATAAATATACCAAAGTTGAACAAATAGTTGTGTAGATTATATGTTAAGAGTACTAACTTTGCGTACGAAAGACACAAAGTTCGATTCCAAGAACCTCCAATCCCTATTTTAAATTTTTAGTTACAAAATTGGCTGAAAGCAAAATTTTATACCTCATTTGCAATAAATAAGATTTGAACCTATACTTACTATATGATAATGGAAAGTTTGACCATGGCAACTGTTAACAATAAATTTGACAAGAAAAAAGTTATTATTTTCAAAGTAATATATCAAAGTAATAGACCTTTTTGAATTAAAAGTTATTATTTTCAACTAAAATTCAATCTTGCAATGACTAAGTGGTTGAACCGTTGACGCGATAATTTGTCCACTTAACGATCGGGGCGGGTATGATAACTATGCTTAATATATACTTTTATTATTAGGTTTTATCAATTTATTCTGTAAAATTTAAATTTCGACAATCTATATAGTGCTATTTATTCTTTTAAGAGTTCGAAAAACATATTTTTTTTCAAAAATAGTTCTAAAAATCATTGTTATAAAAGCTTTGCATAAGTTTCACCTAAGTTCGAAACTTGTATTTACTGTTTAATCATGATTTAAGTATGAGCTTTATCTTGTCTTGTTTAAGTTTATAAAAACTTGAAACTTGATCATACATATATGATTCAAAAAATAAATTTGTTTTTTATTATTTTGGATTGTATTGAATTATATTTTCATGTGTATGACTTTTACGTTTATATTGATTGAATTTTTTAAATATTATTTAATTAAATATTAATAAATAATTTCATTATTGCGACCGTCAACGGTTAACGAACCTCCCTATCTCACTCGACTTCTTGGATCCGCCCCTACTTATGCCTTCACTTGAACTACCACGTAGCTTAGTTTGGAACCTCGATGGCGAGGCGTAACAAAAATCTTTCAAATGTTTATTAAATCGTTTTGTAACTCTCACATATTCAACCTTTCATGAATTAGGTTTTATATTTCAACTTGGTTAATGCTAACAAATTTGAAATTATACATTTTTCTGAACATAATAATATTACTTCCATTAAGTTGTATCACTGGAAGCCGTAGTAAAATCAGGAATACAATCAATCCAGCTATGGACTCTTGAACTAGTGTAGTGAACGATGCGAGCTTAAGGGCAACTTTATTACCATTACAGGTAATAGAATGACAAGAATCATGACTCTCGTCACCAAATAAAAATAAAAGAATAGTATGTATTGAGTACAGATATAAAATTTGACTGAAGACTATTAAGTATTAACTACATAGAGAATCACATTTGACAATTTCAATCTGGAATCTACCCTATCGAGGAAAGAGGAAACCTCCGACAGCGCAATCACCTTTCCATAAACTCTTCTATTGGCTAAATTCGTAGGCACCAGAATGACGATGAAACCTCTTTTTTAAACATTAATCTTTAATTCTTGTTTTTTACTTTAAATATTTGTTTGATTTGAATGATTGTTATTGTCTTTATCGTTTTCAATTGTTTGGTCATTAATTGGATAAATTTGTTACTTATTTTGTTTCTAAAAGATCAAAAATGGGTTCAGCACATCAAAGTAATCATCATAAATTTGTACAAGGGATAGAGATATCCTTCTATAATTTGTGGTCTTGAATGAAATATTCTATTTTTTTCATGCTTTTTTATATTTGTATTCTTCATAGAGAATATAAAATGATTATATGTAAAAATTGATTTACTTTTGTTTGAAAGAGATTATTAAAAATACGAGGGATATTCATCATCAAATTAATGCAAATATTGGCAAGTACAAAATTTGAAGTTAAAATGGATAAATGATGTGGATTCCGAATTCTAGTTCCTTATTAACTTGATTTTTTTCTTCAAATGTTATAAAATCACATTTAATTGGTTTGTTTAGATAATCTAGAGCCTTATTAGTTTAAAACCTTCAAAATAAAACTTTCACCATTCATGTTAGAACTTTATATATTGGAATTCGTAGCTAAGTAGACAATAATCGTTGAACGGTACTCTACTTACTTTTATTTCACACCATACAATTGCGATTTTAAGCAAACATTCGCCACGACATAAGATCAGTTCAAAACTGTCAATAGTTTAAGAATATATATATATATATATATATATATTAGCAAACTGGCTGAATTTTATGAGGTACAGATAAATTTATTAATTTCACTCACTACTTGAACTGTAAGCTTTTGAACAAAAAGTTTGCATAAATAATAAGCTCTGTGAATGTGAACTGAAAAATCTACTTGCAAAGCTTTCTGTAATTGGCCCACTTGACTTTGTCTTTTTTAATGTCATTTTAATGAGATCTATGCAGGGCCACTCTCATTTTTATCTTCATATAATAAAGTGCAAAAATATTGAAGTTTGAGAGGACAAAGATATAAATACTACAAGAACCTTGTGAGGGTGTGCCCCTCTCTATAAAGCAGTTAATGGGACTTAAACTTGATATTTCTTTAAAAATAATATTATTTATAAGTTGTGATTACTCATCAAAAGCTCAATTGCCATATTTTTCAATAAATTAAAAGGCATTCTAAATTTATTGGAGTAATGAAAATAATCTATAATAGTTCCATTTGTTGGCACCATTTCATATAGATGAAGTTAATTTACTAGGTAGGGTCCCCTAGTAATGGTCCAATAAATTGACGAGGCTCTCCTGCCAACCGGTAAAAGCTTTACAAATGGAAAAGCAACTATTTTGACCGGTTTTACTGCATGCAATAATGGATAGAAGAAAAATATGTCGTTTATTCATTGATTAATTAAGGATTAAAAACTCAGCACCTTAATACATTACATTTGATTAGCTCAAGGCCTTGTTTGCTGCATTTAATAAAGGGCCTCAGCTGCATGACAGAAATTTCACTTAGAATTTATTTTTTATTTTTTTTAATTAAAGGGTTGTGCAGTTTGTTATTCTTTTTTTTTTTACCTCAAATATAATGAGTAAAATGGCATAAGAAATTAAAGATACAAACAAAGACAAGAAAGTGTTGAGTAAACTTGTCTAAAAGTCTAAGTTGCCTAGGCTGGATTATTTTCTTCTATAAACTTGACTATAGGAATTCAAAGCATGCTTAACATGAATTACGGGTTAAGAACCTCATTTGAAAGAATAAATTCCAAGATTTTTGTGTAGTTGAATCATCTTGCATCTCAAATCTCCAAAATCCGTATTTTCTTATGTTTCAATGGTCTCAATCCCAATTATAATAGAAGGGGACTATTATCCACAATTTAAGTGCCTTATTTTGTAAATTTTCACGCCAATCGAGTTTTTAAGACCTTTCCAACTTTGGTGTGCTTTCACATACGAATTTCAGCATTCTCTTGCAATCTTTTCTCTCTTTTTCTAGGCAATAATCATTGGAATTTGTATGAGAGTTAAGAATGGTTATAAAGAGTTCAATGTTTGAAGTTCAAGTTCAAATCATTCTCTCTAACCCTTTTATTGTCTTGCAGGTCGGGTCACCTCACATGGACAACTCACGATCCATATTTTTTTAATGACGACTGCACAATTGTTTTCATAAATGACCGTATAAAGAAAGTAAATCCTAAAGTTTTGTCGGTTTATAGTATGTTGAACTACTTCATCTAAAACAGTACTTTTTATGTGTCTTTTGATAGAAAGGTATACATAATCCACACCATGAATGAGCTGGCCTGCAAACTCACAAGTGACAGAAAAATCAGTGGATAAATTATTACGTTCTTCTTGGCTCCCCCAACCTTGCAAGTTGATATCAGATAGTAAAAGGATGAAAGGATAGAGACAATTTTCACAAGAAGAGGGGTACGTATGAATGGAATCCAAAGAGGAAATCGAGGAGAGAGATATAATATAGTAGAATGGCATTCGTCAAAATTAACAACGAGAGAGGTGGACAGGCATATGGGGTTGAAGGGGATTGGTGGAATCAGGTTTCCTCATCAGAAAACAACAGCAGGCCTGCTTCTCTCTTTCACTTCATCTCTGATGCATCTATATACAGGATTATTTTTAATCATTTTAAAAATTATTTTGGAGTTGTATAGAAAGTCTTTGATATACATATTGTGTCCCTAATATTTTTATTTTTATTTTTTCGTTTCCTCTACATGAAAATCTGATTCAGAATGTATATTTCTTGTTACCTAGCCATCCATTCATGCAATACTAATTCTTAATATAATTGTATGCTATACAAAAGTTTCCTTCTATAAATTAAAGTCTGATCACTCTCTAAATACTCGTTTTACACAACTCAATAAAGCATTCCAACGATACAATGTTTTTATATTTTTCCAACTTGCCAATTTGAACATAGTTTTTTCGTAGTCAAACAAAAATTTAGTTCGTAGAAATATGTCATCAAATTATTTGATATTTAGAAAATAATCAAACACAGAAGAATTTTAGAATTATTAGTACAATTTAGAAACATTCTATTACATTGGAAGAACGAACAATAATTTTAAAACTGTCAATGTAACTTACTAGTTGCTAATTAGTTGGCGGAAATCATTAAATATAAAAATATACATAATACTGCAACCTTCTTACGCTGCTGATTGGACAATGCCATGCTAAATCATGAAGCATTATTAGCCCCCCCAGTGTTGATATTGCCCCTTTGATTATCATGGGAAAAAAATAAAAATTATTTTAAAATTTATGTATTTATTGTCATTTTTCTTTTACCCACAATAATAGATGAAGATATTAATTTTATCAATACAGGAGCAAAACCATTAATCGGAGAAAGACCCGCGCCAATTAGTGGTTTAGTGGTGACTTGAAGAACTTAGAAATTTATCTTATCAATTAGATGCAAAAAAATACGAACATATATACACTATTCTCAAAGAAAAAAATGCATTACTATTTCTAACATAATAAAAAATTAGAGTAACATTTGAATATTTTTTTTAAAATAAATAAATTGTGTTTTACGTCGTGTTTCATTACTAATTCTTCATCTTTCGATATGCATTTAAAAACATCAATAACAAAGTCTTTGAATTAATATTGTGCTCGAATTATGAGTTTCAAAAAGCTGCAAGTGCTTCATATAATTTTCTTCAAAAGAAACCTATGAAAGTTGTATGTCTTTAAAAGTTACGATTCTGTTACATTTTTGATATAGGTGCGATGTCTATGCACAATGAACAACCTGCAGGATGTTTCTCCTTTCTTTTGAGCTACAAGTAAAACGTTAGTTACTGTCTGAAATCAGATGCAATTTTCTTCACCTAATTATACTGTGGTGTTATTGCTTGTCTTGCTGAATTTAATTTAATTTAATTTATGAAAATAGCATCCCCTTTAAACCATTGTAGATGCATTCTTATGACGACAATTTTGGTCGTTTTAAAACTTATGTATTATTGTCATTTTTCCATTATCCACAATAATATATGAAGATATTGATTTTATCAAAACAGGAACAAAACCATTAATTGGAGAAAGACTGTGATTAGCTAGTTGTCTGGTGGTGACCGATGAACTTAAAAATTTATCTCAACGATAGTTGAAAAATATACAAACATGTATTCATTATTCCCAAAGAAAAAAAATACAAACGTATTTCTAACATAATAAAAAATTAGAGTAACAAGTCCTTATAAGAACCTTGCAAGTTTAGCCAACGATATTCTTTCAAAAAAAAAAAAAAAAAAAAAAGATCNACATGTTGGGTACCTTCTAATTAAAATGTGACACATCATGTCACTTTCTATTGCAAAATTTTAATTCCTATCTAATACAAAAAAAATAAAAAAAAATAGGGAGTGGGAATATCTGTTAAAAGGTGCTTATAAGCCTATTGTAAATTTAGGCAAAAATGTTGTCTTTTAAAAAAATAAATCAAATTACACCGCGTATCAACTTTTAATTAAAAAACATCACAACATGTCACTTTCTAATGCGCAGGACCTTAATTCCTATCAAAGAGAAAAATGTGATACAACATGTTAATTAGTAATGCAGAACAAATATCAAAATAAAACAAAAAAGAAATGGCTAATAAATAAAAATCATTGCTAATCACACTCTATGGAAGATAGGCTAATTAAGTTACCAAATAAGCATGCTCAAGCAAATCAAAACCTCAAAAATCTCAAAGCCATAACCATTTTCAGCTTCAAACAACGCTATTATCGAAAGTGTTGTGAAGTAAAAGCTTACAGTTAAATACACTAATCTACATTTTGTGATCTCACTCATGTATGTTTTCAAGATTCAAGTACGGAAAAATAATAATTCTTATATTTTTGCAACAAAAAAATTTGATTCATGACATCCAGAAACTTGACAGTAAGCATTATAAAAATAATAAAAGGCGTGTATTTTTTCTGCTTTGTGATGATGAATGGTCTGCCAGGAGAAAATTGATAAAGCTTCAAGGTAGTGTGTAGATAAGTTACCTGGAAAAATGAACTTTCAATGTTGATTAGAGAATGAAATTGAAATCGGAGATGAAATTAACACCGAAATATGAAGATTTATACTACGAAAATTTGAAATCTTCAAAAACTATGAAGAAGAAATATATTTATCATAATACTTGGAAGATAGAGATGTAGATTTCTGAATTTTTTTCTATTATTTATTTATTTATTTATTATTATTATTAATTTATTTATTTATTTGCAAAATTGAAGAAGAAACAGAGAATTTTTGTTGCATTAATATGGAATAATTCATTTTGTTTCTGAATTCGGACTTGATGGGAAGAAATGTGAACTAATTAATTTGGATTGTGTTGGGGTCACAATTATGAGTTTTGGAGTTTTTTAAATTGTATTTATGTTCTATTTTAATTGAAGTTTTTGAGCAACACGTTTCTTAATTTATAATTAACAGTATACTTAACTTAAATATCTTTTATGCTGTTTTTTAAAAGTTTTTTATTTTAAGTGTATTTGTCTAATTGGCAACATAGATGGACGAAGGAAAGGGAATGTGTTAAAACAAATTGCATATTATTTATTCCACCGAAGAACACTTTTGTAAAATTTCGTGACCGTGAAGAAATATTTTACAATTTAATAACCATCCAATAACAAGCGTAATGATCATTTGAGAACACGATTGATCTCATTTGGATGACGTACTTAATGGTGTTGACATGTCACTTAGGATTTTCATTGGTCATGTCATAGCTATTTTAACTAAATCCTTGATTGGGAGGATTAAACTCAAAATTTTAATAGATTTTAATTAAAATAAACGAAATTTAACGTTAAAAATTGTAAATCCCATAAAATATGTTGTTGAAATAACGAACATGGACTAAATCTATCAGAATAATGGATGATATCACGTTTGAAAATTGAGTGATCATAGAGCAAAATTTTGAAGTTTGGTGACTAAGTAGTAATAACATCTCCAAAGAGACTCTTTAAATTCAAGATGTGCTTTACTTTTAAGAGTTAATACTTAAAAATAAGTTTCAAGAAACTCTCAATTTAATAAAATAGAGAGTGGGTTTTAAAACATCTTAAATGGACTTTCTATTTTTAAAGAGTATATTATACAATTTAAAAAACACGTAAAAATTTAGAGGGTAAAATTTTTGAAGTAATTTTACTACTCTCCAAAAATATTAATTATTTTGTCTTCCTTTTATTTTTACTAGTTTTCCTCCAAATTATTATATTGGAGAGTTAAACGCACTCTCTAAATTAAAATATTGATTTAAAGAGTCTATTGGAACATAATTTAAAGGAATTGACTCTTTAAAATATAGAGCATATTATATTTAAATAGTTTTTTTGAAGATATTCTTATATATTATAGAAAAATATCTTTAAATTCAGAGAGTCAAAATTTTTATGTACTCCAACAATGCTCCATATTTTGGCACTTTAGTTTGCTTTTTTCAAGAAACGTTTATTAATTTTTCATTTTATTTTAATTTAAAATATTTTTATATTTCAATGGTTAATAATTTCAATGTGGTTTGAATAGTTTAAAAACTTGAGCATTGAAATTTGTGCTTATTAAATGCAATTATTGTACATTATGAAGAGAAAGTGAGTTTGATTTTCTAAATTTAAGGATCAAAATCACTCTCTATTTTAAAAAACTAAAATACAAAGTTTTTTGGAGCTTGTTTTTAAACATTATATCTTTAAAATAAAGAGCATTTTGTATTTCGATTGTACTATATGTACATGATGGTTTACATCTGGTTTAAATACACATGATGTGTTATATGATTGTGTCAGAATTTTTTCAACAAAATAAAAAGAAAAAATTCTCCTCTTTCGACACCTCGTCCGTATGTAACTTCATTATGTACAAATAACATTATTTCTTATATTTAGAAAGTCTCTTAAAAATGCTCTTAATGTACAATTATTACATTTAATAAATCACATATTTTAATACTCCACTTCTTACTATTCAAATCACATTTAAATTGACTGGATATGACATGTAAAAAAAACTATGTTAAATGAAATATTAGGAGAAATCAATAAATATTTTTTTCAAACTACATTTTTTCAAAACTCATTTTCAACCACGCATTTTTCTATACAATAATATTTTTCATCACATCAATAATTTTTTCTTACTTTTTAATCACACATTTTATATCATATCACAATTTAAAATAATATCCATCAAACACAACTTTAATGACCAATTAACTTGCTACACAATCTAGTCATTTACCAAACAAGGAATATTCCAAAATAATTAACAAACCCCTAGACTGTAGAGTGTCGTCAGCTATTTATAACACCCACGAGCCCTTGAGGACCTCCATCCTCTGCATTTTGTACTTTGTCCCAGAAAGTTGAAAACCATGATTTTTCAAACCGACTCTCTCCCAACATTCCACCTCTCCATTGCAATATAACTTTTTAAAAGGAAAAAAACTGCCAAATTCGATACTGAAAAGTAGTTACAAGAAATGAGAGGAAGATCTTCTTCAAAGAAACGAATTGCAAAAGATGGTGGAATAGAAGTAAAATTTGATGAAATAAATCAAGAACCCCATCTCTCAGGTGCTTATATTCGCAGCCTTGTCAAACAATTGACCTCTTCTAGATTAACCAAAGATTCTGCACACCCTAAATTGCAAGAAAGTTTAGTGGGAGAAGGGATTTCAAGCACAAAAATGGCAGATGAATTTAGTGAGAGAGTGCAAGAGTCTCCTCATCAACAGCAGAAAAAACAAGTTAGGAGGAGACTCCACACTAGCAGGCCTTATCAAGAAAGGCTTCTAAATATGGCTGAGGCCAGGAGAGAAATTGTCACTGCCCTTAAGTTTCATAGGGCTGCTATGAAGCGAGCGAGCGAGCAGCAGCAGCAGCAACACCAACAGCAATGTTCCCGACTTTCTTTAGAACAGGAATCACTACAGAAAAACGTGGCATTAGTGACGGAATTTTCCAACTTTGAGGACAATTTCTCATATTCATCAGAGTTTTGTTCTCCCTATAATCCCTACACTTGGGGTTTGTCTCCAACTTCACTACCAGTACTTGTCCAAGAAAATATGAATATTCCACTCCCAAACCAAACGTTAGGCCTCAATCTTAATTTTCATGATTTCAATAACTTGGACACCATTCCTTATCATAACAGCAACAACCCATCGATTTATTCATACTCATCTCCATCTTCTTCTTCTTTTTCGCTGCCTCTTTTGACCCCGGAAGTAATTCCTTCAATGGCTGCCACATCACAGGAGGGTCCTTCTTCTATGGTGGCTACTGATGTTGCAGACTTAGGCTTGCATCCAGCAATGGATGATAATGAAATGGCGGAGATAAGATCAATTGGAGAACAGCATCAAATGGAGTTGAATGATACACTGAATTTAGTCAATTCAGCATGGTGGTTCAAGTTCTTGAATGCCATGGAAATTGGTCCTGAAGAAAAATCAGAAGAATATGGGGCCTTTCCATTTGATGTGGTCATGGAGTTTCCAGCCTGGTTGAATGCAAATGAAAGCTGCCTGCAAAATCTGAATGATTATTATTCTGAAGAATACCCGCAAGATTCTGCTTTACCATGGTAAGAATTAACAGAATTATATATGTTATTCTATAATTTTATTTTATTTTCACTTACCAAATTACTAAGAAATGTTTGTTGTTGCTTCTTTCATTATAATTAACATGAGTACTATTATTTTTAATTTATATTTTTTAGTTCATATTCTTAATTTTACAAACTCTGAGTTTTTTCTTTGTCAAGGAAAAGTTCTAACATGACAGAATATATAAATATTATTATTAAATCATATAGCATTTGTTGTTGTTGTGTCTGCCATTTGCGAGTTAACAAAATAAAATATAAACAATTACTTTGTCAAATAAATTTTTCTTTTCTACTGTACTCTTAGCCCCTGCTAAAACAATTGATAAAAATTTACTTTAAAGTTAACAATTAACTTTAACTACATATTTTATGTGATTCACAATTTTTATCAACTTTTAAATCACACATCTTCTTTAATTTATTTTATTAGTGTGCTCGACGAGTCACTTTATCTCAAGAGAAATGATGCTAAGTACGTACAAATTGTATCACAATACTAAGAGCCAGAATAAACAGAATAGAAACATAATTATATTGCCAACATGTTTAAATTATTAAAATACATAGATCAAATTGTTAATTCTTTGCTTGATTTGAAATTTAGAGCTTGACTGTGTTTAAAAGTTACCTTCTAACAATGTCCAGAAAAATAGGTTTTATTAATGAAAAAATGACTGAAAATGGTATTGTTAAAATAAGGAATTTAAAAGTAAGTTTAATTTAATTTTAAGTACTACCAAACATGATGCCTAGCTAAAAGTGTCATTTTCTGTCTATTAAAATATAATATCCTATGATGAAAACAATCACACTGTGTATAATTTATAACTTAGCCCCTGTTTGTTTCTATTCTTTCAAAATTATTTTACATACTCATTTTCAATCACACATTTACACAATAAAATATTATACATGTAAATTCAAAAAAAAATTCTACTTTATAACCATACATTCTTCAAAAAATCATTATTTAAAATAATATTTTTCCAAAAAAATAACCACCATACATGGCTTAGATATTTACAATGTTATCAAATGAAATTTTTTGACACGCTCTTGTTGTCTTAATTTCTATTTATCATTGTTTCAATTTATTGTTATTGACATCGTAACTTTGGTTTGAAATATGCAGCATGGATATCGAGGAGATTGAAGGAATGTATGGGGACTGGTTAGCCTGAGAAAGATTGATTGGTTTTTTGATGATCAAGTTTCTGGCCTTTCTCCACAACTATTAATTTAATTACTCCCAATTTTCTCTCCCCAAAAATAAGTTTTCTTCAAAATTTTAATGAACACTAAAAAACAGAAAAGGAGGGAAAACATTATTATTCCTCTGCTTTTTACTCATTAGAATTATAAAATTCTTAAATTTGTAGTATTTCCTTGTTTGTTTAGTTACACAATTATTCTATGCCCTTCAAAGGAATCCTCAACACTTTGAAATTAAACAAATAATATGCTAACTATATTAAGAAAATACATTTTTGACTCATCCCTTTCATGACATAGACATACATTCATTTATTTAATTTTATATAAAATTGGGATAGTACATCTTTTAAAATATCGTTTGCCAACATTATCAGATATAATCGTACTTCAACATAACTATGTTTATGACATGATATGACCATTAATTATAATATTTAAAGGAATTGTAATTTTATGTGGAAAAGTCTATTTGTACATAATATCTTACCTAATGGGTGCCTTAATAGGCAAATAACGGCTCCCTATTGGGGGGACGCCCACCCCCTTGGGCGCCCCCCAATAGCTAGCTGCCGTTTGGCCATTATGGCATATATTAGGTAAATGGTTATGTACTTGTAGCATAACCCATTTTATGTATAGCTTAATATACATTTACACATAAGAATGAAATATATAAAGGAAGATTGAGAAATTAAGTTCAATTTACGTACCTGAAAACCTTATCGATTTATTTTAGAATAGCAGATGAAGACGCTTCTAGTCAACGTGCCAAAAGTCGTAGTTCATTACCATTAACTGAAAAAAAGGGAGAAACTTCTCCGAACTCATCATTTATCGTTATTATATATATATATATATAAGAAACCTATACAATGCGACTCTGTGTACAAATTGGTTTAAATGATATATGGGCCATGAAAAAACCAATTGACTTCCGCATCTAAGAAGTTTACTAGTAAGCATCTATAGTAAATAATGCAAACAAGCATTACATACATGCCAAGGGATTCTCAAGACCTGCTTTAATCTAAATTATACCTTACTTTATTATTATTATTCCTTATAAATGATCATAAGTATTCCCACAATAAGGTTATTTAAAATAATAGTACATATAAATCGATTAAAAGGATGCTAACTTTGATATTTATGAATAAACAAGTAATCACATTTCTCCATATATATAGGTATAGATATTGGTTATGGGTTGATAAATAAATCTAAGACTCTCAACTATTTATTATTCATTTATTTTTAAAGGGGAAAAAATATTACTACGTAGAAATTAATCATGTAACAAATTATTCCCCTGCTTGGTATGGATTAAAATCTAAATTTTAATCTAATTCAAAATCAAAAATTAAAATCTAATTCAAAATCAAAAATTAATTTTAATTACATATTTTATATTTCACGCAAAATTTTAACTATACATTTCATCAACTTTTATCAAAATTTACTAAAAAAATTCATTTTAATCCGCATCAAATAGGGGCTATATATATAAAAAAGTATCAAATAAACAAAACAAGAAATTAAAAATTGTATATTAGTAAAACTTGGGGCCTAAATATAATCAAATAAGTGAGGCACATTGGTCATTTACAATATATGGATAGACTGGCTTGAATATATATCTATATACACACACACACACGCAGGTGTCTCATGTAAATGTGAATTAAATTTTTTATAAACAACGAAGAAGATGCCGAATTGCTCTTATACCAATTTGTTGTAATAATAGGCGACAAAAGAAAATATGGCACAATATGAAGTAATTGATCACAAGAATAAAATAATTTATAGAGTAAATAAGATTTCATTAAAATATGGAAAAATAATACAATGATTTTTTGTTTATAATTTGTCTAACTTGTAATGAGGTTAAACAACATATTTAACTTGTAAAGAAGAGTCAAATATAAATATAAATAAAAAATATATATATATATTCAAAATCCTAGTCTTTATGTCGTAGAAGGAATAGAATACTGAAAATACGTATAAAACGTGAAAACGGGCTTGAGCTGGATGTAGGATCCGTTCAAGCGACAAGCGAGTGGCAACTTCACTGCTCGAGCGTCAAACGAGCGCTAATGTTCTGCTAATTATTTGACGACGCCTCTCAAGCGCCATAGCTAGCGGTCAACTAGCGAAAGTACAACAACTTTTTATCCCCGGTACATAAATTGATCTCTTCAAATTCAGCACAAAATCAAATTCTCAATTGAGCTTCCAAAAAGAGTTTCAACTAGAATTCGCCAAATAGATTTCGAATATATAGGATTCCAAAATAGTATTCCAAATAAAATTCTTTTTAAGTCAACTTTAATTAAAATTCTCAATTATCTTTCAAATAGAATTTGTGTCACACCCTAATTCTAACAAATTCCACCTTAACATGAATTACATTGTAATTAATAAATTTCAAAGATTCTCCACATGGAGACAAATTTCACTACAAAAAATAAACTTCAACTTTTCAATAAAAACACAAGTGAAATTCTCTATCAAAATTTTCAATTAGAAATATTTTCCAAAACTCTATCACCCAACTAGGACTTAAGGAAATTTCAAGAATTACTTTGAACACCAAAATTGCTCGAATCACTAGCAACAAAATCAATCGTGATTATTAATCACCAAACAAAGTTGAAACAAGTCTTATAACAGAATCACAACAACTGAATGCATCAAAAGAAGGACACTGGCTAGAATCAACACACTTAACTGAATTCAAACCATAATCAACAAAATCAGCAGCATTGTACCTAGGTGGAGGATTAAAATAAAAAATTGGTCTGTTACTAGCAACTGAATACAATAGCACTATAGATAATGGTGGAAAAATGGAATTATCCATAACTTCTGAACTCAACTGAGATGTATTTTTCAAAGAAGACCCCAAACTAGACTCTAACGGTACATAATCCAACTCCAAATCTACCCGAGTCCTTAAAATATACTGATTGATCAAAGATTCTGTATAATACTACAAGACATAACAAAACATGGTTTCCTTTATGAACCTTCTGAACTTCACCTTCATCAGTGTACTTGTACCCTTTTGAATTAAGAGTGCCTAATGAGATAAGATTTCTTTTCAAATCTAGAACGTGTCTCAAGTGTTCTAACCATCCCATCAAATTTCTTTATTTTGACCCGGTCAATACTAACTATCCTACAAGATGTATTATTTTCTATTACTACAACACATTTCATACTTGTTTTATATGTAAAAAACGAACTCCGATTGTGACACATATGAAAAGTGCAAACGGTATCAATAATTCAATCCTCATTAGGTTTTGAGTCATGATCACAAATAAATAAAAGTTCTCTATCATGGTGAGAAGTTTCTGTAACAATGACCTCACCTAAAATATCTAATTTTATTTTTCCGTCTGGTTTAGAAAGTGGGGGAAGGGGTATGAGTTAGGTGGGTTTGATGGTATATTTGTGTACTATTTTACACAACTTTTTCATATAATCAAATCAATATTAATTAAATAAACATATGGATTTTAAATTTTCTAGGGGTCAAAAAAAATACAAAAGTGACATTCTTGCAAAGATTATTAATAAATATATTTTTTTGAAAATGTCAATCCAAAAAGTGACATTTGTGCAATTTCCTCTTAAAAATATTATATTGTTATTGAGTAATATAATGATTCAATATTTAAATTAGAAAAGTATTTAATAGTAATTAAATATTAAAAAAATAATTTAGCATATGTTCTATTTAGTGAGTCAAAAAATTTATACACTCCAACAACTCTCTATTTTAGTTTTTCATTTAAAAAAAAACATTTATTGATTTCTCTTCATATTTTATTTAATATAATTTTTTATATGTCAATTAACCAATCAATTTAAATGTGGTTTGAATAATTTAAGAAAGTATTGAGATATGTGATTTATTAAGCCCTTGTTTGGACTTCATTAAAATCAAATATTTGAAGAAAAAATGTATTTTTGCATAGTAATTTTTTGAAGAATGTATGGTTAAAAAGAATGTAAAATTTTGAATTTACGTGTAATATTATTTTATTGGAGAATATATGATTAAAAATAAGAAAGGAAAAAAAAAAGTATTTTGAATACAATGAAGCCCAAACACGGACCAAATACAATCATGTACATTAAAATAGAGAGTTAGTTTGGCTTTTTAAATTTGGAAAGACAAACGCACTCTCTATTTTAAAAAGTCAAAATAGAGAATCTTTTGAATTCATTTTTAATAATTGACTCTCTAAAATAAAGAATATTTTGTATTTAGAGAATCTCTTGAAAATGTTATAGAATATTTTTAAGAGACTCTTTATATAAGATGATCTCTATTTTAAAAAGTCAATCCATAAAATTATGCTCCAATAAACTCTTCAAATTAATACTCCCCGTAATTAAATGCAATCAAAATATTTTAATTTTCAATAAAGAAAATAATATATAGTTTGAAAGAAAGCTAGTGAAATAAAAGATAAAGAAAAATAATAAACATTTTTTTCAAAATAGTTAGTGTTAAAGATAAAGAGCATGTCGAAATATTTAAAACATTTTACTCTAAATTTATAAATACTCTTTCAATTACAAAATATGCTCTTTAAAAATAGAGAGTATAATGGAGATACTCTTACAAATAAAAAGAGGATATTTTCAAAATGTCCAATTTTATGGGTGTCAATTGAAAATGTCATTTTCTTATAATTCTTGCAAAAATGGCTAAATTTGATACCAAATTGTCTATTTTACCCTTAATGAAAAACTTACTCAATGTTATTATTATTTTTTCAATTTGACACATATTTCGAGAAGAGCAAGTGACTTTCATGAGAAGCCACCATAATTGTAG
>CAIGRN010022594.1:524-12075 GCA_903798345.1 Fraxinus anomala
GGTGGGGTGGGGGGCCTCCATGACTGAAAACTTCAAGAAACGTTCAAAAAGACACCTAAGAAAAAGTAAGATTTCTAAGAAAATTGTTAGGAACATACAACGGAGGCTAACAAAGCTAACAGGCACACAGGGAGCTGATACTGAATGGAAACATCACACAGTCGAACTCGTAGGAGTGCACATAGAAAACGCAATGGAATATAATTTTTTGCTTTCCCAACTTTACAAATATGAACAAAAACCAAAATTTTTCGACAAAGCATGTGGGTCCTCAATCTAAGTTCCCACAAAAAAAGGATTTCAATGAAATCTAAAATCAAGAAAAAATAAAAACCAGTCCTGGAGATCAGTGAAAATGCAAGCTATGCACAAGAAGAGAGTGCAGAATCCGTTACTCTTAGTGATCCTCCAAGGTCTAGAGGTACGAGGGGGATGAAGGAGTGCAAGACATCAGTTATCAGGGGCCGATAACTTGGTTCAGGTTGTACACATAGCACAGCTATTGCAGCCACCTACGGAGAAGGATATGTTTCCATAAAATTAGTAACTTCATTCGGAAAAAAATCATTTCAAGACCGATAAGATTTGTGATAGGAACAAACTTGGTATAAATGCTTCAAATCCATCGTGTTTCTGATGCTGGGATCAACGATGTTCGGAAGCTTTGACCTGTCAACAAGATGAGGCATTGCCTGCTCGTCCAATATAGTAGACATTAGCACCATGTTTGGCTACACTTACGGGAAAGTAAAATCACTTTTGTTGGACAGTTGGAACATGCTCGGCTAAGCTTATAAAAAGGTAAAGAGCTGAAGTAACATTTTATTTCAAAATCCATTTGGATTGTGCAATTTACTTAGCCAAATCAGTTACTAACATGCTTCAATTTCCATTTTTACTTATTAAGTGAACTATTAAACTTGGTCAAACATGCTTTTGAACTGTCCAACAAGAAAAAGAAGAAACAAAGGATTAAAAAAAAATCCTTTAAACAACATCAAACACATTGAGGTGACTTTAACAGGAAAAGTAACTTTTAAGATTAACCAAACATGACCAACTAAAAATGGATAATAAATAATGATCAGCTCTACGAACTTTCAGGAAGTTTTACCCAGGTAACTATCGACTGGCATTGTCCTTCAGCCAGTTTCTCCACAGGCCTTCTTCCGAGTAAAAGCTCTAGAAGGATGACACCAAATGCATAGACATCACTTTTGTCGGTAAGCTTACCTGAAAGATTGTTGAAGAATTAGGCAAGAATTGCTCAATTTCACGTCTAATATCTCTCTGAGCCAATGTATGCGAGATTATCCTCAAAAGAGATATCCTCTTTTGTTTTTCCCTACTCCATTTTCTTCGCCAGTTTCTATACGTGCAGTATCAGTTCATAAAACCTACATTACTAGAAATGAAAGAGGTACTTCTCAAAAAGCCTGCTCAGTCTTGATATAAACACCTATGGACGAAATATACGTACGTCTTCGCACTTTCGTTTCTTGTAATCCGAAGAATAAACGCATTTTGACTAAGCTAATCATCTCAATATAGATTGTTAAATAGCAATAAATAGGCCTATATGATGACGGAAATTTTGCTAGAGATAAAATAGAACCCACACTTCCTCACACATTTTACGGAATGAAGTTTAATGCTACACAGGGTCATAAATGAATTTTTAAAGGAAAAAATCATGAATTGATAGAGCTCTGTAATGATGAATGCTGTCTACATATAATTATCTTTTCTTTCAAGCAAAGGTTGCAGCCATATGCCAAAAATAATATACTTGTTTTTGAGTATCTTGTCTCCTATTTCACCAAAATAACGAATAGAGGAACATTTTTTGAAAATTAAGTTTCCCCTTGAAAAGATTGGATATCATTGGAATTCACTGCCAAAATCCTGATGGAATGGCAAACAAAGGATGAATAGAATGAGGATGCGTAAACTTAAAAAATTTAGGAAACAAATTCGGCATACCATCTAAGAGGTACTCAGGAGCAACATAACCCAAAGTTCCTGAAAGCTTGATGTTTGTCTTGTTCGAGTTTCCACCCGTTATTGCAAGACCAAAATCAGAAAGCTGACCGAAAGCCAAAGTGTAGCCAAAATCAAAATTTTGCAGTAAACTTGGAGATCAAAATATTCTGATCATTTTACCTTGGCGTTGAAGTTTGAATCCAGAAGAATATTGGACGATTTAAGATCTCTATGGATCACGGGAGGGTTGCAACGCTCGTGAAGGTACTCTAATCCTCTGATACAAAATGACAACTCTCCATCAGTATACAAAATAGAAAGATGATCAAGTTACTATAAAGATCATCGAAATAGGTACCTAGCGATATCCAACGCAATTTTCATCCTGAGATGCCAAGTTAATGATTTTCTACGAGAAGGTCCTGAAGTAATCATTGAAAAAAAAGAAGAAAAAAAAAATCAGTGCTCTGAATTTTTATGCATGGAGGTAGTACATAATATCTATCACTCATCCTGCTAAGTATGAGTAGGTTTGTCTAAACTTAAACAAGTAAAAGTTGTTTTCAAACATATTTGATTGAGTTACTTTTTCTTACTAATAATAAAGAGATTTAACTATTTTAAAAGTAACTATAACCTTGATATCGATATAAGCAACTCATTAATTCTCAATTTTGATCAATGAAAGAGTTGATTATTATAAACTTACTTATTTATGTATAATTAATTTTAAGATTAGCCAAACATGATCTAAAGAATTTGGAGCACGCATTTTTACCGTGTAACTGGAATTCCAGAGAGCCTTTGTGCATCAGTTCATAGACAAGATAGTGCCCCTCGCCATGAATACAGTACCCCAAAAGCGAAACAACGTTTTGATGCTGAATCTTAGTCAACCATTCTATCTCATTCTGCAAAATTGATTGAAATAAAGCAGTAATGAACACCTGCAGAAAATTAACCAAATTCCAAAAGATAGAATCACAACAAGCGCAAATTTACCTCAAATTCTCTTTTGGCTACCTGTCCACCAGCAGATAGTTTTTTAATGGCTGCGTGAAAGTCGTTGTCAAAGTGGGCTTTATAAACGTGTCCTGAACCACCTTCACCTAGAATATTGTCTTCATGGAAATTATTTGTAGCAGCTACTAACAATGAGTACTCGATATCACCACTTGAACCCTTTTTGCTTCCAATTCTCAAAGTGAACTTATCCAAAATTGGCCCTAATGAGATCCCTTTTGCAGCATCTACTTATGCAAATTCAAAAGATTACTGTTAGCAGAAGAGTACAAGAAGTACAATCAAGATTAATAGTACAGCCCCTCCCCCATTAACTCCTCGTGCATCAACCCAAAAAAATCTTTTATCAACTTCCTTTCGTAGAACACTACCCCACGACCTACTCAAAAGGAAAGGCAAGGAGAGAAGGCAAGGAAGTTCCCTTGAAAAATGGTACCTGGACTCTGATTGGTTTTTTTGCGGTATTTCTTCAACCTTTTCAGTCTGTATATCGAAAAGCATGCCAGGAACAGCAAAATTACCCCAAGAAGAGTCGATGCTACAACGAGTGCAATCAGAATTTTCTTGTTCAAATCCTGGTGATGCACTACTTTTGCCCCAGAAACTTCTGCACCATAGGAAGACATAAGCAAAACCCACAAGTTCATCAATTATCCTATTCACTTCCCTTTTAAGTCAGTTTTTAGTGACATTTAGGCCTAATCTGCTTTCCATTCTTGAATTAATGCACCTTTAGCCACAGAAAAGCCACTCATATCCTCATAAAAAGAATAGAATCCAAAATGTACATGTAGAAAATTAAAGTACAAAGAATCCTATCCCTAATAATTACACACAAGATTTGCTAATAATTATCCCAATCTCGGACTCAAATTTTCAGAGCTCTCAAAATTAGGGCCAAATTACAACACACATTCAAGAAAATAACACACACACACACACAAAATCACAGCCCGTTTTATGTTAAACCTTCAAAAACGGATGTACCCGAATCATGCTTCAAAAATTCACAGCCCATTATCTCAATTCAAAAGCAAATGAACTTAAATGCTGTAAAATTAACAAGTTACCTGGAGAATGAGCAACCCCAGTAGAAGAATTCACAAAAAAAGGATCTTTTTCAGTAGGAAGAACAGGATCAGCAACAGGAGGGTCAGGCCTCACATCAAGAGGAGCTGAAAACAAAGTTGAACAGAAAAACCAAATAGAAACACACACTATAAACAGAATCTTCATGTCCCAAAATCTTGAACAGAAGAAAATGGGAACTTTTTCTCTCTTTTTTTCCCTAATATTTCTGTGTTCCAAATTTGAAATGGTTTTGCGGGTTTTGTATCTGAGTGAGTATCTCAGTTTTTGATTTCTTTAAAGAAAGAAACAAGGGACAAAAAACAGACAGGTAAAGCAAAAGGGTGCTTTTTTTTTTCCTATCCAGAAAGAAGACTGGCAAATACGAAAATCATGTGGTAGTTATTAAAAGAGGAAGCACTCTTCCTTGTTGTCAGCACATGAAGAGAGTCACGTTCTGTGACCTACTGTCAATCAATAATAATAGTAAAAAAGAAACGCTCTCTTGTGGAAATTATCCGTGTCCTTTTTTCTTTTTTTGGATAAGGTAATTAATTATCTGTCTTGCATTTGATATTTCTAATTTTACGAAATATACTTTTCAGTCTAAATAATTCTATTTTTCTAAAAATTTCAATTTACTTAGCAGTAATAATTTCGAATTATTTAGACATTTTCATAAATTAATCAATGAAAAAGTAGGGAATTTTCTCACATAATCTCTACAGCTGCTGCCACGACAAGACCTAATTTGCAGATAATTTTTTATTTTTTTGTTATCTGTCAATGAATCTGTGCCAGGTAAAATCTTGTAAAAATTTTGTGAAAATTTCTTTGTACCCAGAGCATTACCCATTAATCAATCTATTTGGTTATTCTCTATTACTTTAGTCTTTATGCACAAATTTTGAAATATTTAGATACTCATCAAAATAGACAAGGTGACTGATAGTTTCAAGTCGACAATTCAATTTTCTGGCTAGATAACATTTATGTAAAATGGCACGACATTCATTTTGTATGAACGAATGACTATATTTTGCTCAGGTATGATTCAACTACAACAAATGAATTAAATTTATGTCAAAGTTAACAATTAATTTATATTATTTAAATCACATATTTCATCAACTTTTTATCAAAACTTATTAAATATATATCTAAATCAAACATGTGCTTAATAAAGAAATTTACAAAAAACAAATTTCATTTTAGTAAAATAAAATTTGACTAGTTACAATTGTTTTCCATTTGAAAATAAGAGCTATAATAGATTATTAGCATGTTTGGCTAAGCTTATTTCACGTTAGCCTCGGATTGATCCTTCTAATCGCTCTTGCTAATAAGATTAACGAAAAAAAAAAATTCATCTATTGCTAAGTGTTAGTTGGAAAATCTTTGTTTAATTCACTCAAAATAAAAATACTTTTTAGAATTAAATAAAGGGTGTAAAAGTAAATCTAAACGGAAAAAGATGTAACGAAATTTGTATTAATAAAGAGTAATGGTATTCACAGTGAAAATTACCGATAGCCGCCCTACGTGATATGCATCAAATAATAAACTGTTACATATGTGTTACGTAGGACAACTACCAATAGTTCTCACTATGAATATCATCATTCTTAAATAAAAAGCATGCACCTAACTTCATAACAATTTTGTCAGAACTACCAACCTAATTTTGTATATTGCCTCGAGCATTTCTAGTCTTAATCTTTGGCCTAGTTCGAGACCTAGAATTTGATGATTTGAACCTCATATTCATTAGGTAGTCGAATTTCGTTAATTTGATGATTTCGACCTGATAATAATTCATTAGGTAGTCGAATTTCGCTTAACAAACTTTTATCTAATTCAGAAAATATAGCACCAGTTTAAAGTTGGAAAAAGATATGGCAAGTTGTTGAAGCAATGGAAGAAGATTATTAGGGTGAGACATGACATGTCCTTTATCAATTGTTTAAAGTCCATTCTTGTTTTTGAAAGTCTAAAGTCACAAGATTGATTGACTTACTTTACAAAAAAAATAATGCTATTTATCATCTGTGTGTTTTGGAACGTCAATTTAAATAATCACATTTGATGAATTCAATTAAATAAATTATTACATTTAAAATATATTATTTAATGCTAACGTCATTTAGACTGCTACTTAATATAAATTATGTTAAATTACATTACTCATATTTAAAGCATATATACATTAAAATTTATGATTCCTAAAATTTGAATTAAGAAATTCAATTACGAGAAATGATTTTTTTCTAATATTATTTAATTCATTTTTGTGTATTCTTACAATTTGAGGGGGTGAATATCTATCATAAATTATTGCTAGAAAACATTAAAAAATATATTATCAATTGTAAAATAGAATATTGCGAACAAATATATATTTCTTTACAAACATTTTTGGTACATTCATTTAATTGAACAAACATGGGCTACAAATAAAATATTCAAGAAAATCAAATAAGATATTGCGCTTGTGTGGTAAGCTTAGAAAATTATTAAAAAGCTTAGATTAAAATAAAATAATTTATTTTGACTAACTTATAAGTTTTATTAATTATTTAACTACATATTTCATAAATTTTTATTAAAAATATTTGTCAAAAAACTCTATTGTGTCCGTCAAATAATTTGTTAGACATTACACAATTGTCCAATAATGAGAGGGGAAAAAATTATCCTCATGATTGATTTGACTATTAGCGTCGGTTCAATGCATGCATTATTATGTCCAACTGGATTAGCATTAAAAAAAATGTCATTTCAATAACCTAATGATTTATTAGGAGCAATTGGTTTAGCTGGATAATAAAAATGTACTTAGTTCCTGGTTGATTTGAAATAAAATTTTAAATTAAAATTAATAATTATTTTTAATTACACATTTTATGATATTTATAATTTTTTAATCGCATATTTTATCAATTTTTATCAAAATTTAATAAAAATTTGAATCAAACAAAGGTTAACTCTTTTCTCTTTTCAACTAATTTTAAATTTTGATGACACGTGCATTTTATCGACATCCACGAGTTGGATTTAGAATTTCAGTCGAGTTATTTGGATCGCTCATTAATTACTTCTAGCAAGTGAAATAGTACAAAGTTATCGCTTAGATATTATTATAATTACATGAAAATCATATTATTATTTTTTTATTTGAAAAGGTATTGAAGTAATCAATTCACTCGTATCATTATTTCACTTTGGTTTTAGAAAAAAAAAAAGTTTAGATGCTTTTAAAATCATGAAATTGGTGCTAAAATAATAAAAAGTGAAAAGTGCAACAAAAAAGCATAATGTTATGATTGTGCAAAAAAGCTATAATTTATGCGAGAAATAATAATTATTCCAACTTTATGCATTACATACGACAAAATAAAAATTACATTTCCTTAATAATATACGAACTACTATACCTGATGTTCGACCGTGATATTTATAATTTAATTAATGAAGAAAGAGAGAAAATTCATAGGAATAAAAAAAGAGTCAAAACAAAGATCTTCTCTTGTAGACTGTGAGCATGCAAGATTTAGTCCACTCCATTTATCAAGGATTAAGCTGCAAACAAGATTTTGTCCACCCCATTTATCGAGGATTAAGCTGCTTGTACATGTGCTTTTGTTAGTGATTTTTACGGATGATGGGGTGGCAAAATTGAATTGGCTGATTTGAAGTTATTTTTTATCCAACCGTTAATAAGATTCTACAAAGTGTGAATCTGTCAAACTGTCTTATAAAAACCCCGACAATGTAGCATGAATCTATCAAAATGACAATTGGCACTACTAAATAAATAAATAAGAAAAGTTTCTTTTTATATATTTACCTAAATAAATAAAAATAATTATACTTTTTTGAATAATATAGCAGGGCATCCCAATTCTCATCATTTAATTATTGGAGATGGCAATAATTATATGGGCCAAAATCAAGAAAATAAAGTCAATGACTAAGAATAACAATAGGTCCATATTAGATATGGTGTCGAAAAATAAAATAAAAGTCACTTTTAAACACGCAAAAGATCTTCTAAGAGTAATAACGGGTCTGTTAAATTTGACGAATAATGTTTTCATCTATTATCGGTTAGGTGTGTTGAAATTTTTAGATGAATTTAGGTATGACCTAAGTAATTATGACAACAAATTGAAAAATAGTGTCCTAAATTCTTTAAACAAACAGATTAGGAGGGTATTTGGTGAAGATTAAAATTAGATTTTTAGTTGATTTTGATAAAAGTTTTTTAAATGTGTGGTTGAAAAGTTGTGAGATTCATAAAAGATGTGGTTAATATTGATTGTTTGACTTTAAATTGGATTAAAATCAGATTTTAATCCGGACTAAACAGGAGCTAGATCTTTAAGAATTAAAAAAATTTCAATATTTGCGTGTACATAAATAAAGACAAAGAAAAAGGTCGAAGGAAGAGAAGGAGAATAGAACATATAACGAAGTTCGTGTCAACTTCACCGTCAAGTATAGAAATTGCTTTGACTAAATTAAAAAGGCTATAATGGATATTTATAAATGTTGCAAAAAGAGTATATATATTGTTACGCCTCGCCTCCGAGGCTCAAAGTAAAAGTGTCACGTGCCACGTAGGCAGTGAATCAACAAGAAAGTCAAACGAAGATCCTGATGCCAAAATATGAAGAAGTCAAGCAAAATCGAAGTCCCTGCAGTATAAACCGACACCCATGTTGATGCACTGTCTCAAAGGACGAAACACTCTTACTCAGACGAAGCTGCCTAAGGAACAAGGAAAAGGAGTTGAAGCTCTCCACCTAGAGGACCACATCAAAGATCCCTTCGAGACTCTCGAACTCGTCCGAAGCTCACGAGGTCGACGTTGTTTCTTGTAATAGATTTGATGATCATTTAGAAGTGATTGATATGACATTTGTAATAAAATTTGTCAGTGTGTCAGCCTATTGTATAGATCGGCTGACCCTTTATCAATGTATTAATTGCATGAATAGACAGAGATGTGACGTCTCAGTTAGGAGGAAGAAGCCACATAGTTCTGATCTAACGGTCATCACGTGGACCAAGGTAGTATAAATAAATTCTCTTTGAAGAGACAATCATATATATATATATATATTCTCGAAATACACACTTGAACTCGAGAGAAAAACACACATATATATTCTTTGTATGCTTATGAGTTGTATATCTCAATATAAAACGTAGCAATTTTTAATACACATCATATCTATCATTCCATGTATCCCTATTTGTTATTACATAGATTAGTTTGATTTCAACTCAGGGATCGTTGTTAGGGCAGTTGCTTTTGTTTCATCCGCCGAAACTTGAATATTCATATTTCCTGTGGCAAAGTATCTCTCGCATCCATTTCCTCTTTACTACCGCCGTTATTGCAGTAGGAATGCGCTGGGATCGTACTTAATCTAGTGTGAGTAAGCCCCGACATCTGTTGGCTCATTTTTAGGGGTCAACATATACATTACTTCAACAATAAGGTTATATAAAAAGCCAATTTTCATCTGCATGTCCATTTGTAAAATATAAAAAACAAATTCTCATTTTCCCCGACTTCATGTACAAATAAAGTGATCAAAAGGAAATTAATAAATCGCCTAGAATAGTCAGTATTACAGTTCCACTTATGACTACTTCGACAAAAAAAGTCTATAACAATGAATGGATATATAAGAGTCTATACGATTCGTGTATAAATTTTTGATTTTATATTCAATTTTCTATTTTGTGGGTCTGTTTTGAATTTGTTAAAAACGCATTTGGTTTGTCTTTTTTAAAAAAAAATCTCAAAATTGAAAACTTAAAAACACTTCTATTTTAGTTTGAAATTTGAAAAATTATTTTATGACATTTTATTCCATAAAAGTTGATTATTCAATAATATAGAACAATTTTATAATCATTTATTATAAAGTAATATATACATTTTACAGTTGATGAATCTTATAATATTTTTTTCTCGCTACAAAGTAAAATAAAAATTAATAATAAATTGAGTTGGGAAAATATAGGAAATAAAAATATAAATTAATGATGTTGATTGAAAATATTTTCATTTAAATATTATTTTTAAATTTTTATGTAAATAATCATTAAGATATTGAACTGTTTTTATTTTTTTATATATAATTTTTGTTTCCGTAGATTTTTATTTTTTATTTTTTATAATTTCATTTTATAATTTTTTTATAATTTTAGATTCTACTTGTTCAAAATTTTTAGTTTTTTTTAAGAAATTATTTTTATCATTTTCAGAATTTTTTTATATATCTATATATTTTTTTAAATTTTTAAATTTTATTTAAATAAGTTTTTTATATGAATATTTGTTTTCGATTTTTTGAATGTTTTCAAAAATTTTATTGAAAATACTCAAAATGTCATCGGTAAACGCGTTTTGAGTTTTATGTTATAAGTTTAATTTTATTTTCAAAAATGCATTTTTGAAAAACAACAGATCGAATAAGTTTTGGATGTTTTGTAAAATTGAAACTAAAAATAGCAAACTAAACACATCTTTAGATTTTAAACTCGTAACTAAATTGAGCTTTACAATTAAGCTCATGTTTGACAACCATTAAAATAAAAAAATTTTCCTCAAATTCATTTTCAACTACATATTCTTACAATAAAATATTTTGCATAAACCCAAATTTTATCTTTTATTTGTTAACCACACATTTTTTCAAAAATTACCATTTCAAAACTCATATTTCCGAGAAAAAACTCATTTAAATGGTTTCCGAGAAAAAAAAAACTCATTTAAATGGTTATCAAACAATAGTTAAATCTTATTTTAAAAATCAGGCTTCACAATGCATGGGCTTTACAATTAAATTTTACTTTACCTTTAAAATAAGCAACTTTCTTATTATCCTCTTTTTGACTAACTATAAAAAATCATATCTCAAAATTTATTTACTTGTAAGTAAATATTTTGGGTTAAGCTTAACCCAAAATATTTGTTGTTAGAACTTAGAACTACAGTGTTTGCACATTTGTGGCAACACCTGGTAAATTGGGCTTAGTCGTATGAAAAATTTAAGGGAGGAGTTCAAAAGTAAGGTATTAACTATACACAATTAAAAAATCAGGTTTTAAGTTTGACTAATACAAAAATCAAGTTTTAGTTAATTAATGAAAAATATTTAGTAATTAAATATGATAAGATGACAGTTATATAATTAATGGTTACATATACATAATTATAGGTCACGTGTCACATATTTTAAAATTAATTGATCACAGATCATTTCAAGGTCACAGATCAAAAATTTTATACGTCACAGATTATTTCGCGATCACAAACTTTTAAACTAATCGGTCACATATTATTTTTGAGTCGCATATTATTAAATTTTTAGGTCATAGTTGAATAATTGGTCAAAAATTACCAAATATTTAACAACAGACTATCGCCACTAACACTATGGCCACTTTCGACCACCCT
>CAIGRN010022604.1:0-11816 GCA_903798345.1 Fraxinus anomala
GTTTACTAATACGAAATCTGGAACTTGAACTACTAAACACTTTTTTTACCCAAGTCTATCCAATTGCAAGTGTTATTGCATAGCAATTTCAAGGATGCTATTGAATTTTATTTTTCACTATCAAACTTTAATTATTATTATTATTTTTAGTTAAATCACTTTGTTCTAGTTTATTAGGATTTTATTTTTTTTCTTAAATAAAGGTCCCTCACATTCCCTATATGCTTTTTAGGTCTCGAATTCATAAACATGACAACGAAAACAATTAAAACATGCATATTTCTACACGAATAGGGACAAGGGGCAGTTGGCCGGCTGTCACGAACAGGAATACTTCTACTAAAACATTGACGTAAGGATTGATTATTTGTACGTTGAATATTGTTTGATACAAAGTTCAAATTTGAGATATTGGCTCATTTGAAAATTAAACGAAAAGTTCAAATTTGAATACTGGCTCGTTTGAAAAGAGCAAGGGACAAAATATCTTATTGGAACTGCTACACAATGGAAGGGCTGGAAATATAGAGGAAATGTTGGGACATGCAGAATGTAAGCCCTACTAACGTCCAAGTTTCATCTCGACGTTCGTATTCACCTTGCTAGCATACGAGTCCAATGGAACAAACTTTTTATCCGTGATTTGCACCACTTGCATGTGAGCTATAGAAAGAACATCTATGCTACTAAAGATTACACATTTATAATCGCCATATAGAAACAAGTATATGCTTTAACAATTTTGCTATGTGGAACAAACTTCTTAGATTTCCCTTCCAACACTTCTAAACTTCAACAAGTGTACTTTGAGCTTTAATTTCTTATTTATCGAAGCATCATTTTAAGTATGTGAGTATACAATCTAGATGTTCTCGTGAGGGAGAATACAAATTTACTTTAATCTTCAAAAAATAAGAAATGGGTCCCACTCAAAATTACGATAAAATCAATCAATATCTAACAATCCCCACATGAATGAAAATTGATAGAGTCCACATAATATAGAAAGACTTAGCAATAAAATTTAATGGTCGAAACCTACACAAGATAGGTAGACATTATTCTTTAAACTTTCCCTTGTAAAAGTATATTTACTTTACTACCCGACCAGTAAAAATGATGTCTTCGAATTGTTTGGCATTTTGTATAAAAAATGATGTACCTCACAAAGATTGCTTTCTAACCCAATTCAGTTCTCATTATTATGTTCGTTTGTGATCATGAACATTTGTCTGATTTTATGAGAGTACAATTCCCTTAGAGGCGATCCCACTCCTCTTCCACATAAGTGATTTCTTAATTAAGAGTAACCTATATTACTCCGTATAGATTCTTGACACATAAGAATCATTAAAACTCTATTGCTTATCATATCTCTTAAGGATATCATTGTTTGTACATGAGAATGGATATGAGGTATCCCCCGCATCGATCCAATTAAGTCTTTACAAATAAATTTTCTCTTTAAACCTAAATTTTGGGATCTTCAACCAATAAGGTTGGTTTCCATTGTATCAACTCATTCTTTCAATGTCTCAAGTTACATTCCTCTCGATGACTTTTCAACTAACTTTCTATTTAACCATTTGGTTAATGATAAGAGCGTTTTTACACGTTTATTTCAGTTCATAAAAATGGATAATTGAAGTTTAATATGTGGAATATAGCTTAATTCGTGTAATTTGTGTTTGTAGGGCAATAATGATGATTATGGTGGAAATTGGAAGAAAAATGAAGAAAATGGACCAAAAGGAAGGGAAACCAAAGATCAGGGACTAGAGTGCAAATAGCCAAAAGGTTGCTTGGAGCATGAATTAAGATTGTAAACAAACTACGCCCTAATTTGATGAGCGTAAGAGATGTTAGAAGAAGGAAAATGAAGAAAATAGGTCAAAAGGAGAGAAATTGATGTTCGATGACTAAAACGAACTGTATGGAAGTTTGACTCTACCACGCGGCCGCATGGTAGAAACCTCTATGCGGTCGCACACAAAGGAGCAGCCATGCGGCCGCATGGTTATTTTCTGGCACGAATTTTCTGGTTTCCTTTTCTTGTTCAACCACGTTAGGAAACAAATCTAGGTCAAGTATAAAAGCCAAAAAATGTCCAGAACGAGGAGAGAGACGTCATATGAGATAGAAGAACCCTAGAATACATCTGGAAGAAGCTTTTGAGGCAAGGATTTCAAAGAAGAACATCAAGATTTTCGGTTTTTCATGCGTAATTGTTATTTTGTGATGTCTTCTCGTACATTATTTTTTTATTTTATTATTTTCTCCATGTTAGGCTAGTTATTCTTATGTTAGGAGATCGATAAACCTTGTTATGTAAACTTTGGATTCTAGTTTTGTAATATTTGATAATTAAGACATGTTTTGAGGTTTGAATGATTTTTATTCACTTATTGTTTCCACAATTATTATGCATGTGATTCTGTGAGTGCAGTGGTCTATTTCATGCAGTCGAGAGAAGGAGAATAGATTTGACTAGGTATTAGTTATCGTAAGGTTCGATAGGAAATATAGATATACCCTATGCTTTGCGTGAATCTTTAAGTGATCATAAAACTACATGCATTCTTGTGAATTTACATTTGTCATAGAGATATAGTCTGGTGGTTTACATGAATAGGTCCAATAATTCTCGAGAGAGATTGTTAGATATGTTAGGATCATTGATTCTTCAAATTATCAAACATGTTGTCGATATTGTAGAACTAGATCTAAAAGCAAACATTGCATGAGGATTCGTGATCCTAGTACTCATTTGTCATTCATAAGAAATATTCAATTTGCATTTGAACATTTAAGTGCATTTAGTTGGTAGAAATTAGTTAAATTGCATACATAATTCTAGTTTAGTTACAAATCTCTACAATCATCTTAGATTCTATAAATTCGGTTAAGGTCTTTGTAATTGAAATCAAATTAATTCAATCCTTGTGGGAACGATATCCGAAATTCTCAATTCCACTTTATTACTTGTTACGAAGAGTACACTTGCGGTATTTTAAAACGAACAAATATTTTCGTGATCAGGCTCGTCAAAATAAGAATGAAAACTTCATTGACTAAGTAATATTTTCTTGATTCGATTAAGGTCAAGATAAAAAAATTGAACTAAATCAATCCCCGTGGGAACGATATTCGGAACTCTAAATTCGACTTTATTACTTGTTACGAACCGTACACTTGCAGTATTTTAAAAACGAACAAATATTTTCGTAATCAGTTAGCTCATCCACAAAGGTATTCGTTGATTTTAATAGTCAACAGAGATAACTCTAATCGAAAGTAGTTATTTTATGACTAAATTCATACAATGTATATGTCTAAACTTACCATTATACATATTGCTCTTTATCCTTTCAATCATAGATTGACTATTACAATATATGCAAATTGCAGCTACAAGTTTCGCCTATATCGGAACATTTTCCAAGAAATGTCGTAGACACTCAACCTCTTCACTAGATTTGTCTAGAACTATGAACTAGCATTCAATAGTGGATCTATCTAGCTTCAACTGTTGGTTTAGAGGACTTCCACGATTTGCACCTCTCAGTTTGAACACAAATTCACTTATAGACTTTGAGTATTTTATGTTCAATATCCAATTAATATCACTATATCCTTCTCTAACAACTGGATATCTAGTATAGAGCGAATCATAGCTATGGCCTACGAGTCTATCTTAGTATTCTATTTCTCATATTATTCTTTCTTAGTGGCCAACTTCTCTGGATTTTTCTAAAGTTTTGGCTCCACATTCACGTCCATAGGACGCACTAGCAAATTAGTTCAACGACCCAATGTGATAATTCAATCCGTGTTTTTCACCCTCCCTGTATGCGTGCACAAGAGAAAGTAAGCATGCTGCACAATATTACACATTCACAAAATTTGCCATTTATATGCCTTATCATTCTTGCTATGTGGGACAAGTTTATTTATTTTTTCCTTCAAACACTTCCCAACTTATATGGGTGGTGCACTTTGAGTTTCAATTTCTCGTTCATCCAAGTATCATTTTGAACATGTAAATATACAATTTCGATGTTCTCATGAAGGAAAACATAAATATACTTTAATCTTCCACAATCATGGAGTGGGCCCACTTAAAATTATGCTAATTTCAAACTTTTTTTCCATAGATAGGGACTATCTTAGCAGTAAGACTTGAGAATATAAGATACCATTTCGTACTCTTCATTTGTTTTTGTGGAATTCTTTTCTTCAACCGTGGATGTAGCAACTAAACTGCATTAATTTTGCTCGTTCACTAGTTCTCTCCATTCTATTTCGCCTAAACAGAAACCCGAGGCTTCGGCATAACAATGTTCACATGATGCAGAAAATTTACAATGCTAAAGAGAGAACGAGTAGGAAGTCATTTTATACAACATAATAAAGAAAACTTACAATGTAAACAACAATTTTGGAGAAGACATGCACTATTATCACTCTCCTTAACAGTCTTGAACCTCACACGTTCTCGAAAATTTGTATGCTGCCTCAACTGGCTGATATGTAACAGTTTTCATTTTTAGAGCTTTGAAACAGGTAAACCTACACAAAGCAAACGTGTAACAATTAGGACACCTCTTAAGAGATGGACAGAATGGTAAAAAGGACACGTGCATGCACAAAATTATATATTTAGTTACCTAGAGATTTTGAATTCACAATGCTTGGGCACGCAGCAGGGGGTCGAGAGTTCTCGTCCAGGAATGGTTCCACACGGTTTGCATCAAACCAAACAGGATATCCTTTAATTTTTCCCTATAATTGAATGGATAAAAGATTTCAAATGAGATCTATGGCAACTTTTAAGCCTCTTGAAGCACTCATTTGCCTCAAAAAAAGAAAGAAAAAAAGAATTGTGTATAAAATTTTCTTCAATACTGCATACCAGGACATTCAAAGCAGCCAGTGTTGCCATTCCTTCACGAGTCCACTGCACGTACCATGTCAGAGATAATTACTCGCAAAATAGTATGGAGCAGCGTAAAAGGATTCATTTAATTGCCCCAAATTTGTTGAGAATGGTCTAATGGGGGAGAAAATGCAATAGTACCTTGGAAGCAGAAGCTATATGCGGTACTACAATAGCGTTCTTCATGTTCGCAAGGCCAGGTTTCATGTATGGCTCATCCTAAGAGAACAATCAAGTAACAAATTACAGAGAATCTTGAATATGATTTATTGAAACATATCTCAAAAGAAAGAAAAAAATTAGGTAAGTTTGTGACCTCGAAAACATCAAGACCAACTCGAAACATAGGATTTTCTTTCAGATGCTCTACAAGTGCTACTTCATCTATAACAGGACCCCTACTGCAGTTCACGAGTATTGCCTCCTATATATTTGATTTTCAATAAAATCAAGTGATAGAAGTCAAATTTTTTTAATCGATGAAATTAAAAAGGAAAATAATTTTCTTGACGGAAATAGTACCTTCTTCATCATTGCAAGTCTTTCTTTGTTGACAAGATGATAAGTTGTTTTATCCAATATTGGATGAAGACTTATCTGCAAAGGTATGGTTAAAAACACCGTTAACCACCCAACTTATAATGTTGCTTAACTTCGGTACTTGAGCATTTTTATGTTCCAAATTAGTCACTCTGTCAACCTATGTTTGCTATACCTAATGGAAAATACAACATGGCATGGAAAATTCGTTTATTTATTGTTCAGCTAGGCAAATATGATATTAGGCTTACCACATCAGCCTCTCGAAGCACCTCCTCCATTGACGAGGCCCTCTTCCATGCCACGGGCTGATCACCGTTGGCTTTAAGGAACTGGCCATAAGCTGTAATAGGAAAATAACTATTTACTTGGATATGAGCTGTGAATATTAGTGAACTAGTAGATTCATTAAGACGTGCCTGTGACGAATTTTTCGAGACGAGTGGATTGGTAAAGATCATAGTAAATTAAGTTCATTTTGAACCCTTCAACCTATTTCAGAAAAACTCGAGTTAGTTTGCGTCAGCAGTATCGCTGTTCCAGTAAACCAAGCAAATTGATTAAATCATAGAAGAATACAAAATATTATAGAAACAGGACATAGAAAATAAAAACTAACAAAAGAAGATTGTTTGGAACTCTCACACTAACTACATAAAACATGATAGCCAAGGAAAAATGAAAGATTGTTTGAAACTCTCACACTAAGAAACTAGGATGGCCTAATACAGAGATATGATATACCCCATTATATCACGTACAAAACTAGGTTGATCAGCGGTCGAGGGGATAACTGAACATTATAACTAGGCTCCTCACAGTTCAAAATTTACTCCACAGGAAGAGAAGACACTGGAAAAATACCATCATTCTAGCATAAGCAGATCCAATACGACCAGCCCCAATGACACCAACTGTTTGTCCTTTAAGCAAGTTTCCCACGAACCTAAACAAGAAATCAACTGAATCATTCTGTTGCACTGAGCAAGAAACCCCATTCTCATAGACTTATGAACATATATTAAATGGAATTTGAAGAATGTAAAAACAATAAACATACAGATGAGGAAGCCATCCATCATATAAGCCAGCTCTCATGAACTCATCAGCTTCAACGATCCTTCTAGCTGCTGATAAAGAAAGTGAAGCTGCTAATTCTGCTGTAGTCTCCGTGAGTACTCCCTATTGATAAGATCGTTTTACTAACTTCAGAAAATTCTAATTACTACTAGATAAAAGCATTATATGCATCACGTAAGATGAGATGCAAATGTTTTCCACTGAAAAATTATGCTTATTAGATTAAATGTAATAACAATGAACTACAAGTATGTTAGGCTAAGCTTAAAGGTTAAACATGCTTTAAGCCATATTCCTGATAAATTTGATGACAACTCGTTCAATTCATGGGTAAACACGTACAAAAGTAGAGGTAAATCTGAGCATGGTTAAGTGAACTCACAGGAGTGTTTCCAACAGCAACACCATACTTATTAGCAGCATTAACATCAACGTTGTTGTACCCCACAGCCATGTTACTGAATGCTTTCCCTCCTGCCCTGCTCAATGCTGAGAAAAGTGTCTCTCCCCAGTCTTCAGTCAACTAAAACACACCAAATTTAAATAAACTAAACACTTACACATATAATCCAAAAACCCCAAATCGCAAAACAGAAAACTCTATCAAGTAAAAGGCAAAAAAAAAATCATTTTCTCTTCTCCAGAAGAAGTGCGCAGTTTTGGATTGGACAGACCTATTCAATCTTCGTACCAAACATACTACTAATAAAGTTTGATACTGTACCTGCCCAATTACTCCATCACATTTGTTACCAATCAGAGAGATGATATCTTCAACAGACAATATGGTTTTCTTCTGTGTGCAAATCTGAAACATGAAAATGAACAAAAATTTACATAAAAGTTGAAATGATGAATGAAAATATTTGATCAAGAAAATAATTACTTCAAGGCGGCAATCTTGCTCAATCAAGAGATTAATCCATCGGGTTCCGGGCATGGGTTTTGTGCTGACAACCCGGTATTTTCCATTAGGATTGTACACCTCAATTTGCAATGGTTTTGCCATGGAACAGAGCCCAAAGCTTCAAAATAGGGAGTGTGTGCTTATAGTGTCTTATGCCTCAGTTTTTTATTTTTTCCTACTTCGGAACGTCAAGCCTTATAAAAATTTCATGAAGAAAATTTCCCTCGTGGTCCCTCAACTTTAATTTATTTTTATTATCTAACTTATGTTTTCTTACCATTCCATCTATTATCCCGTCTTACTTTAATTTGGCAGAATACTTACACATGTTTAGCACTAAATAGTAGTTACCTTGCCAACTTGAAATACTGAGTAGTGTAACTTACATAGGGATGACAAAATTTATTGCTTCACCCTGTTTCGCACTGTCTCGACTCGAACGGGAAAAAAATAGTAAATGGGATGGACCATCCAGAATTTTTCAAATGCATCCCGAATTATTTTATTTTACTATATTTTTTATTTGAATTATATTTAAATATAAAATTAATAATATTAACAAATTAATTAATTAATTCAAATAGGGCTGAGGACAAGGAATTTAAACAGGGACTGAGGTGGATGCCCAATGTTGTTTTAGTAGAGCTCAAAATAGTGTCTATTTTTCTACAAGAATATCAATTAAATAACGAATTGTGATTATTACATAAAAAATTTAGTTACTCTTTTTAACCATGTTGACCTTTTAATTAAAATGAAATTTCAAGTCTTAGTTTAGTACAATTTCAAAAGAACAATTTGATCTGTCTATAAGCTCAAACGAATATTTAAATTTCAAGATTTATTTTCTTAAAGAAATCACCATCATGCAACAACAGTTTAAAAGTAGACCTTCCATCGATTAATATCGAAACAATAGCAATATAAAAAAATTATGCTACTCCACTTAACATAGTTTATATTACAAGATGAAATCTCAATACAATAATATACCTTTAAAACCTAATTGTTGATTTAACGTCAAATATGCATTGTTCATGCATTTTGTCATCATTAGAAATGGACTGTTAGTTTTTAGTTACGATGACAACAGAATTGTCAAAATGAAACAGACGTCGTGTGATTAAAGTCGTACAAATTGAAGTGAGTGACCAATATGAAATAAATCTCAAAATCGGGTGACTTCTAGTGGATTTTTTTCTGAGTAAAATAATTCTTGATCCTCTGTAGCATGACCTCGTACGTACATTTTATTGTAGGATGATTGAATTTGATCATGTTGATAGGGGAGAAAATGAAGGGCAGAGATCATTGATTCTTGAATGGTGCAGGTTATTTTGATAAGTTGATTGCAGCTGGTTAGGATGTATGGACCTCTCGTTTTGTATAAGATAATGAAATTATGGGTTGGTGACACGTAAGAGAGGCTCTATCCCATTTTGCAAAATGACAATTTCTTGTGAGCCACTGCTTGTTGCATTTGCAAGACACATATTATACGAGTATTCTTGAATTCCTTGTACAATAGAAAGCATGTGGTCAAGGAGTGGCAAAATGGGTTGGACTGAGTGACCCGACCCATTAAAAAAATTTGCAACTTACCCGAGACGATTCGGGCTAATTTGAAGGCCGTGCGGGTTGAAAATTCATGAGGATTGAACAAATCAACTAGATTTAATCCCTGTTTGAGCCCTATTATTTAAAAGAATAAGTTTTGTAATAGTGATTATTTGGAAAATGTGTTATTAAAAAACAAGAAAAGGTTATTTATTTACACGTAAAATTATTTTATTGAGTAAATGTGTAGTTAAAAATAAGTTTGGGAGAAAATAAATTCTTATAGAATGGGGTCACTGGGGCTAAAGTGAAAAGAATTTAAAATGTAATATTTAAAGGAGGGTTGGCTCTATTTCCAATAAATAAATACACTTAAGAAAAAAAATTAGAAAGAAAAAGAACTTTCCAGAAAAAAAAAAAAAAGCTAAGTAACTAAATTATTTCTCTAAATACTATCTGACTTTTCTTTTTCTCAAAAAACTGTTTTTCTTATTATTTTTTTACACTGCACTTTTGTAAAAATTATATTACATTTGTATCACTCAATCTTCTCTTTGTCGCAATGGCGTCATCGCCTTCGCCACCACTATCTCTTCTTATAACATATATTATTATGCTGTCATCACCACCACTTTTCTAAACCAGTAGAAGTTCAATGTTGCCACCTTAATAATAGTTCATCCAACACCGCCACCATATTCAAAGAAAATCTAACATCACTTCAATCACAACCAACACACGCAAGCACACCAAACATATCTTAAAACTGAATTTGGCTGGAGGCATTGATTTCATATTACCACCAAACACTCCACTAAAAAGAAAAAATTGCCAAAACCTCCGGAATCAAATTGAATTTTAGATTTGACCCAAATCCATATCTTAAAACTGAATTTGGGTTCAAAATTTTAAACATATCTCAATTAGAGGAAGGTGAAGAGGTGTTGGTGGTGGTTTCTAGACGATGGCGTTGGTGGTGATTTGTGGTGGTAGTAGAGGTTGTTTCTCAACAGAGGAGGTGTGTAGGTGGTGTTATTTAGTGGTGGTGGTCGTTGCAGTGGTGGTCGTTTAGTTTATATGCGTTGGTCGATGATGGTGTGCGTACGTGTTTGTGTGTATGTGTATTTTTTTCTAAAACTAGTATTTGTAAAATTTAAAAGGAATAGTTGTATAATTGGAATTATAAATGTAACAATAGTTAGTTGCATAATTTCGAAAATAGAAAAAGAAGTTTAAAATCAATGGGCATAACCAATCTGACTGGGAACGTCCACAAGTTCAAAGACAATGTAGGTGTGGCCTAAACTGTACTTTTACACGAATAGATTTAGGTTTTTAATGGGAATGAATCGAACCTAAGTTTGACCAGCCCATTTTGACATTCCTAAAGCGTGGTAATGAGTTGAGTGGCAAAAAAATAAATCATGGGCGAACGAGTGATTAGTAAACAAAAATGTTAGTTGGATTTTTGAGATAGCAACACCAGTTATGCGAATTACTTGTTTTCCCCCCATTCTCCTAATTTTGAGTGTTATACGAAGAGACTTGTCCATGAACTCTTTCTTCACTTTCAACTGACATTGTCTTTGTTGTCACAGTCTATCATTTGGTTGTGCCGTTGGAATTGGCGTCTTCGCAAGATTGTGAAAGACAAACGTTGAAGGCACTATATGCCACATGGTTTTTAGAATATAAACAAGTACGTCATTGGGGTGAAGTTATGTTTGTCTCATGTTTATAAATATTCAATTCATTTTTTATTTACATGTTTCGAGGAACTCACGAGTATTATTCACCACTCATTACTATTTATTTATAATTTTTAAACATTGATAGTATAAATTTATTTTTATAATAACTTTCCTTTCTCTACATTTAGAGGTGGGCTAGAGGTTAGGGGAGCTATCCCTTAGCTCTTGCCATGTACATCACAACAAACTCGTGTTTCTTGAAGATCCAAACTCATTATTCGATGTGAGGTCATTCCCTCAATATTCATATACATGGATTTTTTCAGTGTCAGATTCAGGATTTGTGAAAAGCACGGGCGATCGTTGATTGTTGATCGTTAATGGCCGCAATAAAAATCAAATATACTTATTACTTTGCTAAATTTGAACGTATATATTTTTATTACATTTAATATTAACATTCACCAAATGCCCTAGCTGTCAAACATTTCATATTTCCAAAGGCGATTACAAGTTCAAATCCGTCCCTTTATAATGATTTTAATAACTATACTTTAAAATGGTGAAAAATATTGAACTAAAATAATTTCATGATGGCTTGCACTTGTAGAGAATTGAACTCAAGACATCCCGCTTACTAAACAGATGCTCCATGAGTTGCTTGAGAGTCGATGAAATTACAAATATATATCCAAACAAATATATACATTGATACCAATTTTTTTTTTTTTTTAAATACGTGGATATACTACAAGATCAAGCCTAAAGCTCATTTTAACAAACATATGCAATGTGAGCATTAATTTTATAATAGAACTTGTTGACCTATAGTTGATTTCATCCTTAATATTTTGATCATAACAAATAAGATTAATATTATTTCCAGCAATTGATTTTGAGTGATTATAGCTCAATATTAAAATCAATCAAGTATTGTCAAAATCAACATATCATAAATCGGACTCGAAATAAAGATCAAAATTAAAGTTAAGCATTCAAGTCAAATCATTCGAAACGAAAATTTAAAAGATTAAAATCAAGAATATCAAATCGAGGTCATGAAGAAAGAACAAGATTAAGAGTTTAAGAGTCAAATATGAAAGAA